>KL280743.1:62582-73337 GCA_000699545.1 Podiceps cristatus | reverse complement strand
CCGTCCTCGAGGCAGGAGTACAACGGGCGGCAGAAACCTCTCGTAGGCAGCCCTTGCTGAAGGGACCCTTTTCTTTGCCTTAGGTTTCCTCACGTTTCTTCAAGCTGCCTTTGCAGTTCTGGGGAGCTCTGTAAGCTCTCCTGGGTGTAGCTGTGGAAGGTAGCAGTGCGCGTCCTTTCAGAGTTACAGGAGCTGTTAGAGAAAGTTACGGGCGTGTTTTGGCTTTGGAAACTTTGTGTTGCCCAGTGTCGAAATAATTGCTGTATATTATCAAAATATGCAGCGTTGTTTGGGTACAAAATAGTACATAAAGGTATTTCTTGTGGGGTTCTTCAGAAGATGCATTCATAAAAACTCAGATTTTGTCAACAAGACTAAATCAGGGGTTATTAAAATTATTTATTAAAAAAAAAAGTTTAAAGGGGGTCATGTAATGATATTTTGTGATGCCCTTCCCATGCCTGTAGCAAGGTTAAACCCCTTTCTCTAATGTTGCCTCACAGGTGAAGCCTTAACCCTCGTCTATTCTGAGCCTTGAAACCAGTTGATGTGTTTAATTATTTGCAAGTGTTTGGGTGGCCTGGTGTTCTCTGTTAGTCAGCAAACTGCAGCAGGAAAAGGCTTTTTTTTAAGAGCTTTTGTGGCTTGTCCCAGCTCAGGAGAATCAGTACCAGTGTTAGTATTTATCTCATTTTAGATTGTTCTGAGAAACAAGGAGGAAAAAATGATCTGATTGGTAGTTGTGTACTGTAATATTAGTCTACCATTTCAGTCAAGTTCGGCAGGTTTGTAGGAGCCTCGAAGATGTTGTGTTACGAGCTGTGAGAAGTAAGTGGCTGGAGGAGAGGGCCTGGGGTTAGTGGCTCATTGAGAGAGCAGAAGTTGGACGATGTATCTTCTGCTGAGGAGTGTCTCTCTGCTCGGTTGGTGTTTGTGTCGGAGCCGCTATGTGCTTGCTCTCGGCGGTGTGAGGGATGTGAGGGGCCGGTGCTGCTGCCCAGGAAGCAGCTCAGGCTTTGCAGAGCAGAGGTGCTCCCCATCAGTCCTCTGCCTGGTTACGGGCACCAGCTGCAAGACCTGCACTGGGGAACTTCACTGTGGTTGGGAGCGTGGGCTCATCGGTGGTGCTCGAGATTGAGATTAAGGCTTTTTCCTGTGACATTACACTGATAGGAGAAAATAAGCAAAAGAAGTTTTGAATGTACTGTAGCAAAGTGAGGAGCTTTTGTGCTGAGGATGCTGAGTGTGATCCTGAGTGAGAAGGGTAACTACTAGTCTCCCTTGGGATGGTCCCTTTGAGAGTGCAGAAACAAATGAGTAGAAGCAGCTGTGATAGTTTAGCTTCTTACTGGCATCTTGCTGATTTTTGTGGTGGATGTGTTTCCCACAGGTGTGAGTAACCACTCTGATTTAAAGATGTTATTCAGCTGTGATCTGCTCCATTTAAGGAGCTAATCTGCAAATGAGGTTTTGGTGGGTAACTGATTAGTGGGCAAAGTGCTGGGCAATCCCTAAGTGGTCTTGTGTCACACTCTAAAAGTGTCCAGGCCTTGCTCATCGTTTGAGCAACAATATGTGTAACTTTGACATGCCCAGTCCATAGATATTTAAGCTTCACGATTTGGACTCGTAAGTAGAGCAGTTCTGACCGCTGTGGCTCGTGGTGGCAGACAAGGGGCTCACGTGTTGGTGTCCCTCGGCACCTGCAGTCTTCACAGTTCTAGTGAACAGGATTGAACCTTTGCTTTGGAGTTAGCTGCGAGTGAAGGGTATGTGACTACTCTGGGTATAAATTCCTCCTATTCCATATGTAAAAAATTGCTATAATTAGCGGTCTGGTGGTCAGTGTTGTGTTAATCACCCTCTGGGGTCCAAATGTGTACATTTCTTATACTAGAGGTGTATAAGATATTTTGTTTGCTTGGTTTTGGTGGTGGTTTGTTTTGGGTGTTTTTGTTGCTATTTTGAGTGTCTTTTTATCAAACTATGTGCTCAAGTGCCTAATAGCAGGAATTTGAAAAGACAGGAGAAGATACTTTACCTACATTATGATATGCCTTTTAACTGTATATGTCTTGTTGCTTGTGTGCTCTACAGACAATATTAAAATATGTCAAGTTTTGTTATTAAAAAATGGGAAATTCTTTGCTTATGGGTGAAGTTTAGAATGTTTTGCGAAGCCATCCTGAAAAAGATTGCTCTAAGAGACTGTAGTGCGAGCTTGCAGACCTTACATTTCTTCCTTTTCCACCAGGCTTGCTAAAATAAATGAGCTTAGAGAAATAAGAAATAGAGCAACTTTCTGTTAATGTTCTCCTTTCAACCTCTGAGACACACATGCCTGAAACCAAGACACAACTAGTTTAAGATGAGAGACTGAACTTGCTATGGCTCTTGGTGGTAGCCATCTTACAGGACTGTTGTGTTTCTCTGTGCCTGTGTGGTACAGAAGAGGTTGTCAGGCTCCTGTGACAGACCTGATGGGTGAAACAAATGGAAAAAATAGGCCTATTAGTGAGACAAAATTATTTTATGTCAAAAGCAGATGGTACAGAAGGTAGTGTTGTCTGCTGGTTTTCTGTAAAGATAGTTATTACCCAGTTGGCAAGGGGTGGAAAAATACACCCGTCACTTGTCAGGAAGTATCATTTCTTCCAAGGGGCTGTTACATTTGGAGATGGTGACCCGATTTTTTGATTAAACTTATTATTGAAGATGAGTTTTAACTGAAAAGTGTTATCAGTGCCAGAGGGCTGGGTAGCATATTGTGGCTTATTGGCTGAAGTGTTGTGATATGACAGCTGGCTGTCTTCTGGTGGATGTGTTCTATTGCAGGGACTGTGTCAAAGCAGGCTCTGGTTATGTTCTTGAGATGTCTGCTTTTGAGAATGTCAGTGTAAACAGTTCGGATAATACCAGGGTGGCTTTTTGAAAGTAATATCTTCACAGATATCATTGCAAGTGTGTTATTCAGCATAGAAAATGAAGCAACACAATGGTAAGAACCTCTCCTGTATTTAAGGAAAACAAAGGTTTTGGAGTAAAGGCTCAAAAATAGTGGGATGGATGGGGTTTTTTATTCCCGCCCCCCCCCCAGATGTGGTACTCCTTGCGCTGGCTGGGGTAGGAATGTGTGTATCTATGTTCCTCCCATTGCAGTCGCTTCACTCCCTGTCCCCAACTGCTTTACTCAGGCCATGGTGGCACATTTCTCAAAACAACTGCTCCTCTTATGTTTCCTTAGGAGATGCCATCTTATCTTCCTTTGCTAGTTTTAAATCACAGGAATTAAATTGTAAACAAAATGACAGTTACTCTTCTGAGATCCTACTGATGTAGGAGGAAAAAAAAATCTGAGAAAAGATGATAATAGGGGAGGGATGAGGGAAAGGAATGTGTATTTCCATAAATAAGGGGTTGTGTGAGCACCAGTAACACCCAGCTTGTGATTGCTTCAGGTCCCTTAGCTACCACCTGTGTAAGCTTGTGCCATGCCCAAACTGAAAGAGAAGACGCCCTTTAAATCTGTCTTGCTTGTAACATCTCTCAAGTCTCTAATGCCCTTTAGGTCTGAGTTCCTGCTTCTGTGGGGTAGTCTGCCTGCATGACAATACAAATGCTAACCAGAATAATGACTTTTTTAAAGTGGATGTTCACTTGTATTAGGCAAAGAAAATTAGACCAGAAAATTTCCTTTATTATTGTGCTATGTAGATGTACTAACTTTCAGAACTTTCATAAAGTCAGTAGGAACCTTTTTTCCAAATACAGTGTGTGGAAGTGTCAATAGTGTGGTCTTTTGTTAGGGTAGGTTTGAAAAATAATGGTCTTCTAAATGGTGGTGGCCATGTACAGGTTTTTCACACTGATTGGCCATAAGTTAAGCCCTTTGCACTGTTTCCCAGGGTAGCTTCCATGGGACTTTTAGCATAAAAATGTATCTCTGCCCTTTAAGACTTGTTTCTGTGGCTGTTCTTGGGTAAAAATATTCTTTTTCTTTTCTTTTTTTTTTTTTTTTATTGAAGCATCTTTCAGTGTTCTCTCCCCAGCTACAGTTGAAATGTTTAGTTTAACATCTTTGCATGGCTTAGTGTAATTCCCTTGAATTTTTCTTCTGGTTTTACGAATTGCTCTGTCATGACACAGTATCTTTTATGAATAACGGTGCACTAAGAACAACAGCTACTGTCTGCTGTGGTTCTCCAGTAATCTAGATGATGTCACTCTTTGCTCATCTGTAAAACAGGATGAAGTATCATGATACTTTAATTTGTTGTTTCATGAAGGTGATGAGCCCTTTCTTGGCATTATTCTTATCAGTTTCAGAATGTGATTTGCCTGAGAACTTTTAAAGCTGGAAATTATGAGGTCAGTCTATAGGTAGTCTCTGTGAACAATCTCTGGTGACTTAAATTGGCCACTGCCATTCCCATTATGCTTAGAAATAAGAAAAAAAGCGAGTTTACCCATAGCTGCTATTGAATGTGCTGTGAGCTGCCTGGAAGATGGTGACCACAATTAAGTTGAATTAAGGGGCTGGATTTTCTATTTTTTTATACTGAATAATCCTAAGGATGATAACCTTGTTTTGAAAGTAGCGCCGATTTGGTGCAGCTACCAAACCCAAATTGTTTTACAGATTTGTGGATTGTGTTGATCCTGAACTTTAATTTTGCTGGGGTGGGTTGTTAGACCTCGTATGCGCTCACACTCGGTTTTGAGCATACTGATGGACTAAATTGTGCGTTGTCAGACTGGGTGCAGGCTTGTTCGAATTAAAAACATGCACTTCAGAGCCTCTGCTGTGGCACTTCACTCCTGGACTTGTTGAAAAGCTGGGCAGAAATTTTAATTTAGAGACATTCAAAAGTGAATGCTTCTGAACTTCTTGCTAATTTAAAACAGCTGTTGTTCCTTAGATTCCCTGTGAAATTTCAGGTGTTAAAATTATTTTAGAAATTGTTCTAATTGGAGGGGCTTTTTGTAACAGTATATTTCTGTGCTTACATTCCTTTGAAAAAAATGAAGGAAAATTATTTTCTGGGCTCTTATTTAGCATTTAAAGTTCCAATCTGAAAAAGTGTGGGGTTTTTGTTGTTGCTGGGTTGTTTTTTTGGTTTTGTTTTGGTTTTTTTTTTAAGGTAAGTAAAAATTATGTGTAGTTTCTGGGGTGAGGCAAGTAATAAAAGTTTATCATTAACCAGGGTATGACTGCAAAGTTGCCTCTTCATCTTTAAGTTTTTAAGTACTGCAGATAAAGAAAATCCTTCAGGATTGAGAGAACTTTGTATAAATAACATAAAGCCAAGTCACTTTGGAAGTTTGTGAAATTAAGGGAGGATTTTTAACTCCTAAAATGACTGCAATAACATTTGGTAGCTAACAAAAAACTAAAAGGAAGGCTGGTATGCTAAGGACACAATTATGGTCCCCTCTAGATTTTTTTTTTTTTTTTTTTAATGAGGAAGAGTAATGAGAGCTTTGCAATAAACTCAGATGCTTATAAAAGGGTACCTGAGTAGATTGTTTCCCTAAATTTTAAACTTAAGTAGCAAGGCATGTAAGGGTGCCTTGCAGTTCTCTAATGAGCCAGCTGTTTCTTATTTTATGCAGAATAAATGGCATGTGTACCCTCATGAATGTCTTGCTTTTTCCTATATGTTGCTGTCAGAGCTGTAAAGTGTTAATTCCAAACATTAGCCAATGGCTCACCTTTCCTTATTTGGGGAATGGAGTTAGATTATACATGCTCTTGGAAAGCCATTATGTATCTGGTGACTGATAAGGTTTGCCAGCTTGCCTTCGATTTTAGTGCTCAGGGTTTTGAATTCTCTAGGTGGCTGTTTCCACCAGTAGTAATCTGAGAGCTATTTATGAGTAAATATAAAAATATAACCTAATACTTCCAGTTCAATCCCAACCTTGCTGTTTAATTTCCTTGAATGTGTATAAGTACTTCTTCAGTTGGTGTGATTTGCCAAAAGTCGGTGTTTTAGCTTCTCTTAAATGATAAATAATGCATGAAACTTTCACTGATGTTTTCCATTTTAAAAACAGAGGAATGAGCCTTGTCCCACTACAAGTTAAACATATATATAGTAGTGGTCCAAGTTACTGTCTGAGGCTTCCTGCCGACTTTTAGTAAATCCTCCTGAGAAGCAGTTTGTCTTGTCACGGGCTCCGTTTGTCCGTCATGATCGTCTTTTGGGGAAGCGGGTGGGAGACGCTGGGTTGTGGAGAGAGCAGGGAAGGAGCGGGTGAGGCTCAGATGTGCTTTCTGTGGCGCTGCCTGCCTGGAGCCGCTTCCCCTGCGACCCGGTGCGAGGCAAAGGGGCTGCTGGAGAGGGTGTTCCGGCCAGCGTGGCTGGTGGGCCTGCCAGCCCCAGGTGGGCTTAGCCGGCAAAGGCATTGCCCTCCTCCTGCGCCGGAGGAGCAGGGCGAAGCATTCCTGGTCAGTGCTGCTTTCCACCGCTCCTCGCCGTGAGCGTGTGCTTGGGGAAGGAGTAGAGAAACTGGGTTTTCTCAGTGCATCCAAAGAAGGAATTTGGTAGTGAAATGCCCAAGAAAGATGTATCTCTGAGCATCGGGATTACTGGGCGTGTGGCTTATTCGTTATGTTTTGGCTTTTTTTTTTTTTTCAAGTGAAGCAGGCAGTGGTCTCAGGATGACAACTTGCATGCAGAATTGCAAGAAAATCCTACTTTCCGAGTGAATATCCGCTCTTAGGGTAGTAAATGGGAGTATTCTTGTTGGTCTCCTTTAAGGTTAGAAGTTGTTTTCCTATATATCTTGTGAGGGAATATAAGGAACAAAATAGTTCCATAAGAAAAGGATGTAGCTGTAAGAATGCATGCTTACATCAGAGTAACAGATGAGTCACCGCTGAAATGCCACATTTATAGAAAAGGAGAATTTACTTTTTTTGATTAGGCAGTTCCTTTCTCCTTTCACAATTTAAAGGGAAAGTTTTTTTGTTTAGGTTTTAATGACCTCATTCCTTCATATGAAATCCTTGTAAATGAAAGCCTTGTTTTCTCCTAGAGCTGTATTTAACAGAACGCATTCATAGAGAGGAATAATTGCACTTAGCTTGCAAATTCAAGACCAGTAGTTTGTAGGAAACAAATATCGTGTAAAAGAGTTTCCATGCACTGATTGTTTCCATAGTACAAGCAACCAAACAAGCCTTACTATTGAAAAGGTATTATTATTATTTTTTTAAATGTTATCCAAGGATAAAGTCATTCATTCCTCTGCAGTTGTGTGATATTATTGGGGGGGTCTTGTTGTAATCAGCTTTGTCTTCATTAATAAATGACTTTCTTGAGAGGTGAAACTTCAATGAGAAGATGTGTTGTTAACATTTGTTTTCCTTTATGCTCTCTTAATTCTGTGTGGTTTCATCTATTTTTTCTTGTCCAAATCAGTTATAATAAAGAGCAAACAGGTGTGTTTTGCAAGTGTCAGGTTTAGAAAACATTAGATTTTTTTCTTCTAAAAAATGAACCTATTTCAATGTTTGCACCTAAGTTAAGGCATAGGAAAGTGATGCATGCTTGGGTTTCCATTATTTTTTTTTAGATGAATTGGATATATGCTGTTTTCTGAATTGATCTGCTTGTCAGATAAATTTAAGAGCTAGACTTTGCGTACAGAAATCTTTGCTGGTGTTTGTTTTTTCCAACAGTACCTGCTTGTTTTGATGATACAGGAGCCATTTGGTTAGATAGCTAAGACACACCCCTGTTTTTTAATGGAAAACAAATGAACCTAAGCCACACTGCAAACTTTCATAAATTAAGTGAAAATGGAAATATCCCTATTTTAATTGCACAGGTGGGATCACAATTTAGTATAGGATATTTAATGAAGTCACTAAAATTGTTTTGTATTGCATTTATTTAATATTCTAGTACTAAATTTGCATGAAGACAACAATTTTCAGCATTCTGCTGTTGTATAGTAACTCCGTTTGTTCCTCTTTTCAGATATTGTGGATGGAAGTGACCTGAAGCAATTTTTTGAGAACAATTATTCTCAAATTTATTTTATATTCTATGAAAACTTCATAACACTGGAAAATAGTTTGAAACAAAAAGGTAAGTTTGAGAGTTTTGCCAGAATCATTGAGTCAGTTTTCCCGAACTGTTCTCAGAAGCATTCTGTTAGAGCTTATCTAATGATTATATAGTCCACAATTACCTGTGTTTGCATTACTAGTTTTGCACAGTACAGTATTAGTACTAAACATTTTAGTTTTATGGTGTCAGAAGAGATGAGCGTGGAAAGTTGCTCTCTGAAAAGTCATAAGTAACTGAAAAGAATTCTAAATATATTTTTATGGCTGTTATTTCAGCACGAAAATCAGGTTCTTGTGCGTTTGTATACGTATCCTGTCATCTTGTTGTGAAGCATTGAGGGCCTCCTTCCTACAGTTAAGCTGATGCCTGCTCAACTGCAGCGTCGTCAGAGATCCAGAGAACGTCTCGGCGTTGAAGATGTGCCGGCAGGAATAGCTGTTTGCTTGGAGAGGAGCACAAGGACAGTGCTTTGCAGATCTGCGGCTCTCGTTATCCCTCATTCGTAATCGAGAGAGGGAGGCACTGAAGTTTCCTTCACTGAAGGAAACATCTTGCTCTTTTAATATTAGATGAAGGAAAATAGGCCGTGTGCAACATCTTTGACTTCGGTTGAATAACGACAGTGTAATTTTGCTGTCTCATACCGTATATTTATGGCAACCAATATTGTTTTCTGTCTTGCAGGGAATAAATCACAAAGGGAGGAGCTGGACTCCATTCTCTTTCTTTTTGAAGTAAGTTTTCCATACCATGAAACTATTTTTTATTTTAAATCTCATTTTCATTGTATCCTTAGTTACACCTTTACAATGAGGGGTGAAACTAGGTATCAGTCAAAATGATGGTGGTGACCAAGACTAAACAAGATGAAAAGCAAAAAGAACTAGGGTGTGCATTAAGCTTTCAGTATGACGACAATAAAGATTTCATTATGCAATGGGAATCTTGGTTGAATGAATCTCCAGAGTTAAGAGATTTTATTAGAATGACTTGAAAATCATTCAGTGATCTATCTGTCCTAAGGAACTGAGGATCAACTCTCTGGAAAATCTTTTTTTTTTTTTTTTTTTTTTAAGTAGAATTTTGGAGCAAGTGATCAGTAGTTGCATGGCCTCTGTTAGGCTAAAGCTTTAAGAATAGTCTTTTTTCTTTTGTTTAATTAAGTTCTTACCTCTGTATATTATGAAGGGCTAGTCAAAACAACAGTACTTTTTCCCTACTCTTTGTCAGTATGTAGTTCAGTGTGTGTTTATTTTGAATGTGTCACAGCAGGAGTTTGGACTCTACTCCTTTCAGCTGGAGGAATCTATTATGATTGCAGTATTTGGTCTTGCAGCACAAGGAAAATAAAAGGATAAGAGTTGTCAACTACTGCATATCAGTTTGATCTGAGTGTGTGAAATGTTAATTTAATTTTTTTTAAATTCAGTGGAGCGTGTTTACTTCAGGAAGCATATCCTTCCCAGCAGTGGTGGTCATAGCATTTGCAGTGTCTAGGGAGGAAATGTTAACCAGTTAACTTTTGCATTATCAGCTGAAGATGTCTTTAATGAAGAATAGACTATGATGAATCATTCTTCAAGGGATCTCTTTAGAGTTACTACCTAAATGTATCTGGATGTGAGAAAATATCCCTAGACCAGATGAAAACCTAACATAAAAAAGTTTTTATAATGCACACCAGGAGTCTCTTAGCATAAGCTGTGCATGTCTCTGAAGTCAGAGATCAGTGGTGCCTTTAGTTGTTTGTTTTGGGGTTCTTTTGGTGGGTGTGTTTTTGTTTTATTTTGTGGTGTTTTTTTGTTGTTTGGTTTTTTTTTTTTTTTTTTTTTTTACATTTCCTTAGGTAACTAATTGCCCTGATTTCTTTCTTACCTGTAAATACAGACATCTTCTGTTAATTTCTCTTTGTCAATCCAACTACTAGCTTTTCACTTGAGTATTGCAAGAAATGTTACCTGTGTTTATATTTGGGGTTATTTTTTGGTAGGGACGATAGGAAAAAACCCAATCTTTCAATGATTCAATGGGAAGTTAAAACAAAGGTTAAATGTTTTCAACTTTTATCCCTTCCTCTAAAACTGGGGGGGGAAAAAAAAAAAAAGCCCCAACCCAAAAACCTCAGAAGTATATCAGCTTCATTTTGTTGCATTAATGTATAGTTTGTAATATTTATGCTGACAATAAGAATGATGCTGTTTAGCCTAGCGTGCCTGTAATACAGAAAATGACCATGAAAATGATGAGATGAAATCCTGGATTTTTGTGGTCTCACCTTTGGCCTTATATGGTGTAGCAAGTTCGTCTCCCTTTTCTGCTCCTTCCCTTTGCTCCTCCAACTACAAGACTGCATTTTCAGCTTGAAATCTGAAAATCAAATTGTGTTTTCTGCTACATATGATACTAATAAAAGAGTCTGCTTTAGGATTTTGCGTGAGGCAGTGTCAAAGAACATGAGCTCATCTATCTGCTAGGACTGTATTTGGGGCAGGAGAAATTCTTCTGCCTCCCCCCTCCTCACCCCCAGTGGAGAAGGTATCACCACATTCACGGAGCAAGGCCGTGCAATTTAATGGGAGCTCATTAAAACACTTACTCTGTGGTCTTGAATAAGTAATTAAATTTCTGTGGCTATGTCATTGAATGGAGAATAGCTAATGCTTACTCACCCGGT
>KL280743.1:27122-58105 GCA_000699545.1 Podiceps cristatus | reverse complement strand
CTTCGCTTTCCCTACTTTCTACTACAGGGTGGCGCAGCACACAATAATAGGCACAAAGCTACCGATCATGATATGATTCATAAAACTTGGCAAAAATAAGACTTTTAAAAAGAAATTGTGGTATTGGTTAAGTCAGAGTGAACCAGTTGAAATACAAACCTCAATATATTTTTATTTTACTTTGATAAAAGAGGGAGATATATCTTTCAAAAAGCAGCATCCTCTGTAAACTAAGATTTAAACTTAACATTATTCCTAGTCATGCAGGAAGTCCGGAAGGAAAAGAACTATGGATAATCAGTTAAAAGAACTGACAGATACCCTGATGTGTTGATCAGTAGTAATACCTAATTTCTATTTCAAGTGTGCTGTAATGGATTACCATATAGATGCAGCAAAGCACCAAGCATTAAATAGATCTATGTGTTTTCTGAAAAAGCAATATTATTTCGCACTGTGGGGTGTCTTAAAATATTTCTTATTAGTGTACTGTGAAACTAGAAACAAGATGTCAATAGCCAGTTTGGATTCACAGTGGTGTTGCTAAAAGTCTAGGCTGGAGTGGAAGAAACTATCATTTGTTATGTAGGAATAGCAATATGCATTTTTAGAACACCAGGGGTTGGGAGGGCATAGAAAATGTTCTTGGAAATGCTAAGTTGAAATAACAGCAGCTGGAGCTTGTTCCTGACCTACGCAGTCATGTGTCACGCTGGAACACCGTCTTAGTCTGGGGACTCTGATGCACACGTGCAAAAAATACTACTTAAAAGGCGTTCTAGCTGTAACTTTGAATTAACTTGTAACACTGGGAAGTTTTTATTTAGTAGTGTAGACTTTTAACCATAACATATTTTTACATTGCAGGAGCAAATGTGGACTCTGAATTTAGGTTATTTCTATTCATTCTGATCTGCTGCAAAGCTTTCATATCTTCAGTGGGTAGCTGTGATGCCAGCAATCTTATTTGCTTTTTTAAAGTGACTTCCGTTTATTGTTTGGTAGTACTATGCAAGTGATTAGTCACATCTTTGCATTTTTTTTCAAAGTGCATCCATATTTTTTTTATGCTGGTTTTGAGATGCTGAAAAGGAGAGTGGCATGGGAAATGACTTAAATGTCTCAATTTTTGCTGTGTGAAAAGATTTGGGGCTGTGGAAGCTTTGCGCAGATAGAAACTTCTATCTTCTTACTATTTATTTCAACCCTTGAATTGTTTTGATTCAGTCACCTGACAAGGGTGTTTGATTCTGTGTTTTTTAAAGAAAAAAACAAAACCGACAAAACCCCAAACAACCTGTAAGCATGTTCTGTTCTTCCCTAACCCTCCCAGCTTCATGCAGTTTTGAGTTTAAGCTTGCTTCTCCTGGTGGTGGTTGTACTCTGCAACAGCATTTGTTTTCCAGGTTTTCTCTGGGCATAACCTAAAAATGATTAATGCTTAGATGTAAAAAGTTAAGTTCTTTTTCCAAATGGGTCTTCATTATGCAGCTTTGCCTCCTTATCAGCTTAGGCAGTTATACCTTATCGTAGTTCAGTTTCTGGAAGGGAACTTTGTGTTCAAGTTTAGGTGAAATCGTGTAACACGTAAGATACTGCCTTTACGGCAAGCTATCATGCCTCTGGCCTTTCCCAAGTAATGGTTAAGGTGCTTTGCATCTTGCAGGGAGGGTGTAGTAAAACCCAGCTTCCTTCTGTGTGCCACTGTGTTTTGAAACAACAAGTGGTGGTCAGTTATTTTGATCCTCATCGACTGGGATGTGAGCTGTAAAATTTCTCTTAAGATCATTGCAGAAGCTCTTGGGAAATATTTATTGTTTCCTTTGACAACTAAGGAAAATCTATTTGCAGGTTATCGGATCACTTTCACAAACTTCCAT
The DNA here is from genome assembly GCA_000699545.1 of Podiceps cristatus. NCBI lineage: Eukaryota > Metazoa > Chordata > Aves > Podicipediformes > Podicipedidae > Podiceps > Podiceps cristatus. The sequence continues at coordinate 56,225 of KL280743.1, read as the reverse complement.
GCGTAATACATGAATATGCCATGCCTGGTGTTTAAGTACAGTTCAGACATTTAGTGATGTAGATGTATATTTTCTAAATATAATTTTTGTTTTGCTATAAAGAATTTTCCTGTAATGTCTGAAATATACTAAGATATGCATTTTCACTAGTAGTACCAGCTTTTGACAAATTTCAAATAAAACATTGATACAGAAGTGGTGCTTGATTTTTTTTTTGGATGTCTAATACAAGTGGTTCTCAAAAGTTAGTGTTTTGAAACAAATGAGAGAGAATTTCTACCCAAAGACAAGCTGAAGGTATCTTCTTAGTGTGGCCCGTAAAAGGAAATTGGTTTTGGTCTAATGATCCACTGTACTACTTATGACTTAAACAATGGAAACAAAATATGTGTGTGTTTTTCTGCTTTTCCATAATACCTGTGAAAGCGTTTGAAGGTTCCTTCCTGCAGTGTGTTCTGATACTGGAATCCAGACAGATTTTTGTTGTCAGTTTTTCTTAGGGTTTTGTTTAACAGAGCCTTTCCTCATGCTTTGAGCATGCGGTGTGCGATCGGTCTAACGCGTGCCCGGCTGCAGCCCGAACCCTGCGTGCAGTGTGGCAGCACTCCTGCCGCGGCTCAAAGTATTCCTCATTTAGGCCAGAGGCTCCTTTCTGCCCTGGGCCAAGTTAAGTAAAGGTGAATGTCAGAAATAGTCTTGAGAAGTGGTGGGCTGCTAGTATTTTAATATATAGATGGATAATGATAATTCTTTGTCTGTGGATCCTGCAATCTGACTGGCAGAAACGTGGTGCTTAACTTACCAGGTAAAGCCCAAATGTGAATCATGGCCTCATTTTCAGCCAGTCAGATCCTTCATTCCCAGCGTGTTCCTCCTGCCCACGGATGGGGAGCTAGACCTCTGGCCACCTGCTGCCATGGCGTCCGGGGGAGGAGCTGTGGGAGTAACGCTGAAACAAAATATAACAAGAACAGAGAAGGGATGTGCCTGACTTATATTTTTCTTCTAGGTAAACTTTTAGAAATGCCAAATACTATTTGGGGAGCATGTGCTATGGTGAAGAGGTGAAGGAAGGCCAGTCTGTGTGACCTGAGGTCTAGCTCCCTAAGTCTGGGAACTTGCCATGACTTCCATCTTCTGCCATGGGGAAAGGAATGTTCCATTTTTCAAGAAGAGACTCTTTTGAGTGTTGTATATAATTTCTGAAGCACTTTGTTGTCAAAAATAAGAAAGCCTGTCTTATTCCATCTTTCGAGCATACTGTTTTGAACAGCAATAATGATTCATGTGTTGGCCGTTTCTGAAGGATTGCCTGAAATGCCAATTCTTGCTTTCTTGGCTGTGACGCTTTATTTCCTCTTGTGAGCCTTTATGTGCAAAAGACCAACAAATGGGTCACCGTTGCTTAAATGACTTGTCATTCATTTTGCATCCTGCATGTAGTATTTCTGAAAACCTAATGGCGCTTTGTTGTGCAGAAGTTTGTTATAGTGATTTTGTTTGATAACTACAAGGAGCTCAGTCATTTATAATGTTCTTTAATTTGATTTTATTTCCTAAAGGAGATGTTGAAAACTAGTTTCCCATTTAAATATATCTTCTTAATTTCATATTTCAATGGCTGAAAAGTTGTAAGATCCAGACATGTTTTTCTGTGGAATCTATGTGAAAACATGTTTGCACTCTCACATTTTTTGAGAGGCTGAGCAGCATTAAGTTAGCTGACCTCTACTATTAATACACCTACTTGAGAAGCCCTAGTCGATACTGCTAATAGTTGAAAAAATACCAAAAAAAAAATTAAAAAAAAAAAGTTGTCTTGGAACCTGTTAACTTGAACATCTCTTTAAAAGCCATATTTACCCAAGGCCCCCAAATAGTTTTAATTTATTGTGGTTATTTAATAGCGTAACCATCCACTAAACTGACAAAGAACAACATTTGGTAGCCTCAACTGTTCTTTGCAACCAAGATAGGAGTCCCTTCAGGAAAGCACTTAAGCATATGCTTAAATTGCTTTGCTTTGTTGCTGCCCCGTAGTGTAACAAAACTAAGGGGGAATGGGTTTGACCACAGCCTCTTTCTTTGTGTGATCTGCCTCTGTTAGGATCAGTCTAAAACCAGAGGCAGGCCACTACATATATTCCACGTAAGTGCTTTATTAACTGCGTGTGCTGTGAATTAGGTCAGTCTAGCTTTGTGTTGTTTGGCTTGGTTTCACCCACCAGCTGAAAACACAGGTAAACCATCTCACAGTAAAAACATCCGCACTGCTGCTCATCTCGGCCTTAGTCGGGAGATCAGCCCCCATTAGCTGATGAAAAGACAGACCTAAGCCACAGAAGCTCAAAATCTGGACTGTATCAATCTAGCAGCAGTCATTACCAGGCACTTCAGAAAAATGTAACCCAGTGAGCTGCTCAGAAATCTGCAACTTCAGTAGAAATCATTTTATGTTCTGGAGCACTGGGGTTTTGCCAGGCAGTGGGAAAGGGAAAGTGGTTCATGACAGCATCGTGGTATTTATTCAGGACCATTCCAGGTATCTTTCTCCCTAACAAGAGAGTGAAGTAATGGGCAGGAGTCCTTACTGTGATAGGTGTTTGCTTTCTATTGTGTTCTCTATGTATGTATTACCATTTCATTTGTGTCTTGTGTGTTAGTTTCTCTGTATCCTCTGAATAAGCCAGTTTATTTTGGAAAATTTGACTATTTAGTTTTGTTTCCTGCAGAAAATATTGCAGCTACTACCTGAGAGGATTTTTTATCGATGGCATTTTCGCAGTATAGGTAAGAAGGAATGGTTTAAAAACATTCTAGTACAAATGAAATCATTGTTTTCTGTAGTCACTTCCCTGGTTCTGCAAGTCCTGTTAACCACAGAATCCCTTAGTATTGCCCATACACAAATAGTACTTACCTGCAAGATTTGCAGCTGAAAATTCTCAAAGCATATGGAAAAACCTTTTTACCTGCTATAACAGCTGTCTGTTCCTTGTTTTCTGTGCTTTTGGTTGCCTGCTTCATTTTTATTTTGCACGAATGCTCTTTAAATGTTTATATTCTTGGATTTACTTGGGTCCTCTTCCCTTTCTTGTCTTTCATGTACTAGAAACTATCAAGATGGTGGAGGTTATAAAGCAACACACTTTTTTCTAATTAGATCTCCCTTTGTATTCCCAGTCTAACACCAGAAATTAAGATTGAGGAGGGTTGTAGAATCTGTATGTGACTCTTACGAATTTGCGTTACGATAACCTTTTGCAAGGGATCATATATAAGATGCCCATACAAATTTGTAGTACTAAATATTTCTCTCTGCCTAATGATAAATACTGTGTTGAACTCACCCCTTGCCTCCTCATGGAAACTTGTTCTGTAAAACTTAAGCTGTGAATAGGTGGCTGTTCGGTAGTTGAGCACAGGCTGTGCTGAAGTCCGTGCCAGCCATGGGACTGCTGCAGTGAACAGGAGCGTACTTTCTTCTCTGATATTCCTGTATTCTCTGTGCAGCTCATTGATATTTGAGAAACACTCAGGTGTCACACTATTTGTGGGAATTAAATGAGGAATTCCTGATTTAGAGCTGGGAATAACGAAGGAAGTTGATTAAGGACAAAACCAAACTTTTTGGTAGCTCTTTTTGATCAATTTTTCTTTTAATGAGTGGTCCACAATTTTATTGGCCTTTATAAGTGGAGTTATGAATACACAATATTTTTGCAAGCTTGGCCCCAGCTGCCTTCTACTGATTCTCATATAGAGGAGGATTTGCCAAGCATCACGTGAAAATATGACATTGGCCGTGACAGACACAAGGTACCTTTGGGTGGCACTCGCTTGGTCAAACCAAAAGACTATCTGTCCTTTCCCCATGCTCCTACGGTATTTACTGTACGTCTTCTGGCTTCTGGAACAAGGGAAGGAATAGGAGGAGTCCGGCAGAGAGAAGTCTTGGAGTAACGAAAGCTCTGCTTGTTTCTTAGTCTCCTGTCCATTCTCCGTGCTTTGTGGGACAGGTGTTCTGCAGAAAAAGGCTTCTTAAGCACAGAACCAAAGATTGTGTTGCAACATATGCATAAAAAACCCCAACAAAATAAAGTTGCCAACTTAGTTAAGGCACACACTTGGAGTGCTTGGCTGAAAGCTCTCAATGTTCTTCTGCTATAGTTGTTTTCTCTTAAGCATAAAGATGATAATCTCTACCAGGCTCGGTTGAGTCGCTCGTGAACTTTGGAAATCCAAATAAGAAAAGCAGGATTAATCTTTCTGAACAACAATCATGTTTTTTAGTTTTCATATGGGACTTTCAACTAGACTTGAAAATAGATTAAAACATTAATACTATGGGGAAAAAAAACTTTTATTGTCTTTAGTTTGAAGATAACTAGTTGGCTTAATGATTTAAATGTTCCCTGTGGCCTACACTGCTTATATAGTGAGTGTTTTGACCTTGTGAATCACATACAGGAGCCAGAAAGCAAAATTTATTCTTCTCATTTGACCAGATTGAATAAAGCTTGAGTCAAATGGGCGCAGAAATATCAAAAGGTGAAACACATTTATTTTGATAGTCGAACCACCCTGAAATCCAATGAAGTAGTTTAACTTGATAATTTCCAATGAATTAAACATCTTTGATTCATCACTACTTTGAAAGTTCTGCTTCTCAATGCTACTGAAGTGGTCGCAATATTTTCTTTTGCTATTCATTAAATTCTGTGCTGGGGGGGAGGTGTAGTTCTTCTAAGTAGTACTTTTTTGTGGCTTGGTTTTGTTTCCCGCACTATTTCATCAGCTGCCATGTTTTTCATCAGAACAATGAATTTGCTGTTGCAGAAGAAATAATGAGTGGAAGTTAAAGGTCAAGGGAAAGGGCTGTTGTCGCATTTCCAGTTAGCACTGACAAAAATAAAGGGAGACATCTGCTTGACCACTTTACTACCATTTCATCTGAATTAGCCCTGAACAGATTGGTTTTAGTCAGTTGTATTATAGCTTATAGTATAGTCTTTATATTTATCCTTCTCTTGAGTAGTCATATTTGGAAATTTTTTTAGCTGTGTCCAATAAATGAGCTACAAAATTTGGTGGCGTGATTATTTACAGCTGTACCTTGTGATTTGCTTTTTGCTTAATGTTCATGTGCATTAATATGTATTTGCTATATATGTTAATAATTTCAATTTAATACTGTGAAATGGTGAAATCTTGAGGGAAGGATGACATTTAAGGAATGTACATAATTCACAAATCCAGGAGAAGTAACAGCTGAGTGCTACATCATGTTGTTTTTCTAAGAATTGAATTAAAAACACTTTTTACCTGAAGCATTTGATGTCTGACCTAAAAACCAGAGAGCTATTATACATTTGAAGTTAAGGGCAGTTAGCCTGGTATTTCTAAAACCAGGCTTTCAATTTTTCCACCAGGCTATTTCAATTTTTCTAAAAAGAAAAAAGAAATATTTTTCAGTTCTAATAGTTGTGTTTCATAGATGTGAATGTAGTACAGATTGCTACCATCTTTTTCTTATTATTGTCAACATTAGCCTATTGGAATGCATTAATCCAACAAGTTGGTGGTCTTGAGTTCTCCAATTCTAGTACAAAAAAGTTTCCCCTAGATACCTTATTTTTACTGAAAATAGTTTGAGAAATTGTTATCTGACTAAAACCAAAGTATCTCACTGTAAAGATACATTATATTTAATCTTATAACACTGATGATGATGATTGTAACTAGATTCTCCTTGGGGATTTTCACCCCTTAGTTTTCTTCTTTATTAAAAACCAGCACAGTAGTCACCTAGTAAACAGCCTTAAACTAGCCTTTTCTGTAGTATTTTTGAAAAAAAATTCTGATGGAAAACGATTATCTTAGTATCTGATACGTGCCTGTTTAATTTTTCTAATCCAGGGTCGATTCTGAAGAAGCTTTTGCACACTGGAAATTCTCTCAAGGTATTTCTCTTTGATATATTCATATTTCTTTTCACTTTAATTCTTATGAAGCATCTTTATAATTTTCCAATATCAGTGTTTTTCAGATTGATAGGCTTTATAATTTTACTTATTCACCTTTTAATCATAAATGTTATTATTGTAATCCCAGAGTATTTTAATATTTATCTTCAGTCACTCTGCTTTTCTAATGACCTTTGTACAGTTACCTGGAGAGGGATCAATGTATCTTGCTTAATACTTTATTTCTTCAGATCTCTCCAACGTTAGGTATACTGTATTAAATGTATTGGTTTCTTGTTTACAAAGAGTTTTAAATCCATATTTCTAAATGTATCTTGTTAATTAAAAAAGAAAAAAAAGTAAACAAGCTTGGTAAACTTCCTGAATATGCTATCTTGGACGGTTTTGTTGCATCTCAGTTTTCACGAGGATCTTCTGATCCAAGTGATGTTGAGGACAGTAGCTTGCTTGGACCTCTCCGGGGCCAGGATTTCGGAGTTAGTAGGGCACGAATCATTGGCAGCTCCCTGGTTGCACGTTACGCTCGCTGTGGTACTTCCAGTGCTCCTTTTCAAATGGAGTCTTGTGACCAGCCAGACGCGTTTGGCCCCAGGAACTGGGGGAGTGAAACGAAACTTTTTGGCCTCCGATTGAAGTCGGAGGGGTAATGCTGTCTCCGAGGAGTGCCGCCACATTGAGTACAGCTTGCTCCCACCCTTCTCTGCTCATGATGAAATGAATAACATGAATACTTTTGGTATGGTGGAAAGACTCACTAGCACGTAGCTGGAATGAAAGTACTCGTCCTGCATTTTCTTAACTATTTAACTGTGTTACTGTACTTAGAAATTTAGCTTAATATCTTTTTCTACAAAATCATCCCCTTGTAGATAAGATGTGAAGGAATCAGACTGTTTCTTCTCTGGCTTCAAGCACTTCAGACTAACTGTGTGGAAGAGCAGATATTAATATTTGCATGCCTTGTGCCTGGCTTTCCACCCGTTATGTCCTCACGAGGTCCCTGTACACTAGATAACCTCATTAGTCCTCCTAATTCGCCAGACGGTGAGTAAATGAACACAGTTTCCATAACGAGTGTGTATTGCCTTCCCCTTCCACTGAGGTGGTTGTGGAGCTGTGGAGGTTCTTGTGGCAATGTCACATGGGTGACGTAATTCATATCATTATAATTCAGAGATGTACGGAATTTGTTAAGCTGTTGTGCTTGTTGCAGCTCTGTAGCCTTCTGATCTTGTCCTTCTGACTTCGGAACAGTTGGGGCTTGTAGTTTGTTTGGGTTGTGTGTGTGGTGGTGTTTTTTATTTGAGATGCAGCTGTATGTACATGTTACTGCAAAATAGGTAGGTGTCTAGATTTACAGCTTTTTGGTTAATCTGCAGTGAGTGCTTGTGTTAATCCTTCCGAACAGTGGTAAATCAGAGGTTGGTGCCGTCCTCTATTGAATGTGGTAGGTCTTGGGGAAATATGGGAAGCCCAAGCAGTTTCTGGGCTTTGACTTTGTACAACTTAGTAGCACATTAACAAATATTTTCAAATTAATCTTTAAAGAAAATAGCTTTTATTTAACTATATTCAGGTCTTCATTGTTTAAAACATGTTCTTTTTATTTTAGCTAAGATTTTTCCAGAAGAAATAACCCCACTTTTGCCAGCTGTCTCTGGAGAGAAAATTGCTGAAGACCAAACCTGCTATTTTCTTCAGCTACTGTTAAAATATATGGTAATTCAGGTGCGGAGGATATATGTTTTTAACTATTAATATTGGAGGAATATACTTGTGGTAATTAAGTCTCCACTGTATCTGCATGGAGCTGGTTTTGCCCCTCCCCAGGAAGAAGCTGTCTTCTGCACTTCCTTGTTCTTGTTTTTAAAAGGAAAATCGTCCCAAAGGTATTTCCTTGTGCCATTTTTGGTGAAAATAAGATTTTTTCACACTTGTGATAAGAATTAATGTTATCCAGACTTGCAGGATAACTGTTTTATGTGCTTGTGGTTGCATTTAGAAAATTGATATGGGCTAAAGATACAGTTTGTTCTCCTTGGACACGTACATAGCTAAGACGACATGTAAAGGACCACTGGAGAAAGAGATACAATGGAGAGATGGCTACTGAGGGTTTTTTTTTTTTAAAGGATGCAAGTAATATGTACATAGAAAATTTTAATTAGGAATAGCTCAGATTAATCTGTACAGGAAAGAAATTAAGATAATGTATGCATTTAAAAAGTACAAATTAAGCAACATTTTAAAGTGGAAACTGTATAGACAATGGACATGAAAGAACTTAGTATTTAAAAAAAAGGTAAAAGATAATGAAATACTTTGAGATACTTTGAAATACCTTTTTTTTAATATCAAAAGGCAAGACCAAAATGATATTTGGAAGGGGTTTTGTCATCTTGAATAAATGCTCTATTTTGAAAAGTGGCTATATGAAATTATCAACTTCCTACACGGCACTCTTTGTTTCATATATCAGTCTCTCACAACACTCAGTTAAAAAAAAAAATCACTGTTCTTTTTATACTGTTATGTGTTTGGCATCTAAAAAACCTAACTATGCTATAAATCCAATTGCATTGTGGTTCATCAGCATTCATTTGCTCGTGTTGCTTGGTAGAGAGGAGCACAGTTGGGCAGTAACCTTCTTGCTGCAGACAAGAGATGAGATTACTTTAATCTCATGCAAGTGCACATTGGTGCTCAGAGCCAGAACGTAGAGCGAATCTACATCTTCCAGAAAATTTGTGTCTGTGACCGGGTAAAGTTTAATGAGAGTCGGTTAATTTACATAACAAGGAAAACGATACAAAACCTCAGTAGTCTTGTTACCAAGCTCTACATGGGTATTTTGCAAAAGTAGGACATTGCAGGTCCCACAATATTTAGAGATTTGGAAAAAGATCTAGTACAGATCAAAGTAAGAAAATGTGTTTAAAAGAAAATAAGCAACTCACATGACTGATGTAAACAAGTCAGTTTTTCTTTAACTTGGATATAGATTGAGTGAACTTATCTGCTATATACAGTTGGGCAGGCTTTTCTAAAATCTTTTACTGCCCTCCCTCAAAAAAAAAAAAAAAAAATCCTGTAGTCTTTTGAAATTGCTTAAAAAAAAAGAGGTGGGCTTGAATTTAAAGTATATGTCAAAAGATAAACACTTTTAGCACTCACTTAATTTTCATGAAAAGAGAAGTGCTGTAAGAGAGTAAAATCCAGGTGGGCTTAAGTCACCAGTGGAGAAAATCCTTCATTGCAGAGATGTCTACTTTTACCTTTCTTATTTGAAATAGCGTTGGATCATCTTATACAAATAAAGACAACGGTTATGTGCAACTTATTCCAAATTGAAGGTGTTTTAATATGAAAAGAGCAATTCTTTGTCAAAATTTGGCACAATCTTCCAAAGATTGTACTTCAGAACTGTTGGTAAAGAGCAACTTGAAAGTATGTGTGAGACGCTGGTGTTGATCTGTGCAAGAAGAGAAGAGTCCCTTTAAAACCAGACTGGGATGTCGGCCTCTTCCTTTGCAGTGGAAGCTACTTGTGCCTTGAGTCAGATTTTGCAAAGGAGTGTTGCTTATGTGCGTGCAACCGTTTTAAACAAGGGCATTGAGTATGCTTCCAATGAAAGATAAATTTGTGATAAAAGTGTAGCCCAGAGTAACTTTCTCTAAATTTACAGGTAAGTAGCAAATTTGCTGAAAACGTTGATATGACGTTTTCTGTGCTTTGCTGCAAATACACTGGCTTTTAACGAGCTTCCTTTCTTTGATATGCTAAAGCCCTCATGGTAGTATCGTATGCTGTTACGGCAGTTTGTAAAGTCTTTTGGGACAATGCTAATTTTTTGTCTCTTGTTAAAGTGTAATTGTTTATATTTTGTATTTGATGTGGAATAATTGTCAGTATAACGCATTTACTTAAAGTTTTTTTTTGTTTCTCTAACTCCCATGACAAAGGCTGCAAGCTTAGAGTGGAAGAACAAGGAAAACCAAGACACTGGTTTCAAGTTTCTCTTTACCTTGTTTAGAAAATACTATCTTCCTCACTTGTTTCCATCTTTTACAAAACTAACCAACCTTTACAAACCCGTTCTTGGTAAGTAGCGAATTTTCTCTTTTAAGTAGAAAAAGAAATAATGTTTACTGTTCTCAGTAGCATCTCTGTTGCCTGCCAGCATATCACTACAGTTCTGTTGCATGAGGATTTTTCCTCATGTTTTGGTTTTTTCCTAGCACAACTTTTGATTTTCTGAGATAGTCCAGGAAGCAGCTGCTGCTGCTGATCACTGCGTAAGGGCTGGCCTGATTCCCCTCTACTAAGGACATGGAAACGTTTATAGTGTTTGTACCGAGTGAGCAAGGGCTCACTAACTGTGAAGTGTAATGAAGACAGAACGTGCTTTCTGAGGGTTTTTTAAAGAACTAGCGAGCTGCCGATGTGTGAGGGAGTAGCTAACTTAGTTACACTTATTTTGCTGCTTGTTTCCTTGATGAGAAGATGAGCGTGAAGGGCCACATGAAAGGAAATGGAGATACACATCTACACTTGTAGGATTAAAAGCATGTTATTTCAGAAACACTCACACTTATCCTGATTTTCTACTGAATTATGTATTAGAGTCAATAGGAGTGGTGTTGCTAATACTCACCTGACGTACTGCAGCCTGCTATTCATCATCCTTCCTCTCCCTCCTCTGACTTTCAACTCCTCCGGTCCTTTGCAGTTTAATATTTAGGGTCTGAAATCCCCTAGTGCCCCTTCAGCTGTGCTGCTCACAGCTAAAGCTTTTCCAGCTGTCTACAAGCGACTTTTCCCTGAATCTAAGCATCCGAATGAGTTATGACCCAACCTATCTCCCTTGCGCAATCTTCCTCTTCTTCCCATGTGTTTTCTTTCTTTTATTTCAGCTTGTGCGGTGCTCTTTGCACCTGAGTTAACTTTAACTTCTGTTTCCGATGTCCTGAGTATCCTTTTTTTTCTTGATCTTTGCACAACTGAGTGTTCCAGAGTTGTCTTCTCTTTCTAACTGTACTTTTATTAATAAACCTCTGTGAAACTTATTAACTTACATTGTAGTAGTAGTTTTGATTTGGATTTTTCCCTTCTCTTTGTAGCCCTTCTCTTTTGCTTTCCATTGTTTTAGGTGATAAAAACGATAACCTTCAGGAAAGTTCTGTGCTTTTATGTTCCTGCTTTTCTTTAGGAGTAATAAAATGATGATAGAATACATGCATTAATAGAATAAAAGCAGTCAGTCTTTGCATCTGTTATTTCATGTGGAGAAAATGCTGGTGACGTGTTCAATACATTTAACCAGAGTCTGGAAGCAATTACAGTTTAAGATTAGATTTTCTTTATATCTTCTCTTTTTATCTCACCAGATATTCCTGATACAAGACCAAGACCAGTATACATTACTGCAACACGAAACAATGAAAGTGTCTATAGCACAAAAATCCCCTATATGGCAGCTCGAGTTGTTTTTATTAAGTGGCTTGTTACCTTCTTTCTTGAAAAGAAATATTTAACTGCTGTTCAGAATACAAAAAATGGAGGAGAAATGCTCCCTAAAATTATTCAGGTGTGCTTTAAAGTTTATTCTCTCTTCTTACGTACATGCTAACCTTGCAAATGATTGCAATGCTCTGATACCTGATGCAAGAAAGAAATGCTACCTCTAAGTGAATAAATGATGTACTTGATTATTTGATTTTTTTTTTTCTTTGAGGAATGAGGGAATCTCCAAGGGAAAGAAATGCTTTAGTAATTCACCAGAAGTTTTTTTTCCTCATAGCTGTTTGCCTTACCAGCTTCTTCAGTATTATGTTTAGACTTTTGGAATCGAATCCTTAAACTATCATAGTTATTTGTGCCGTGGTTTGTTTCCCAGCAACACCAATGGCTGCTTTGTTTTTTCTCTTGATTACAGCAGCTGTTTACAATGACATACTAGAAAAATATTTCAGATTTTGCTGGTTGAGGCTTTCCTAGGATTAGGGACTTCACAATGAATTTTATAGAAATACATGCTTTTTAGTTTAAGATGCTCTTCAGCTTCCTGTAGAAAATTTAGGATCAATATCAACTTGGGTTCTTCTCTTGAATCATAGGTCAGTGTCAAATCTGGATTCAGCAGAAAAGCATATATTTACTATTATGGTGGAACTGTATATTTTCATGTCAATTGTTTTTGGAGTTGTTCACTCTAGAAGTTTGAAGCCCTAAACCAGCTAAGTGTATCTTACCCACTGAAAGTGCTTTTTTAATTGGTCTCTTCTTTCTCGTTGGAAATTCCACCGTTTGCATAAACTGCTGTGCCTTTCCAACAGACACAGCTTGGAAAAAGATTTTTCTTTGCACTGAATTTTATGGACAGCTGACACCAGATAAATATTTAGGTTGCAAAAGGTATTGCTGCCCTCAGAATGGAAACTGGTCAGAAGTTGAAGCTCTGTGCCAGCTTTTGGCAGACATGACTTCTTGGTGGTTCTGAAGTCCGCTGACTGTAGCCACACTAGAGCGGCACAGGCTGAATCTTACCAGAGAAGTTAATTGTGAAAAGCTGTGGAGACGGTATCGCTGCTCTGGTACTGCTCCCTTGGTCAAACACGGGGCAGCCTTACTGATGCAAGCATAAAGCAGAACTGCATTCGGGCGATGCTTTGAGTTAGTGTCTGTTGCGGTTCTTTGCTGGTAACTCAAAAGCAGTTCTTTAGTCCTCTGTCGTCTTCTGGCCGGATTGTTTTAGCCAGATACGGTTCAAGATGGTGCAAAATACGTGCAATGCCAGAACAAGACCTAGCAAAGGGTTGTCAGGACTAATAATGTGCAAGAGTATGAGCTGTGTATAGTGGTGTGAGCCGTCTTTTCCCCAAAAGGAAGGGACTCAGATTCCTCTCCGCTGTGTCTTTGCCTTCCTCCACTCCCACCATGGCACCACTCCCTCTTTTTTGTCTTACGGATTGGACAAGTCAGTCAGCTGTTCTGGGCTAGGGGGGCCCATATGAAGTGTACAACATGTAGAGCATAAGACCAAATTCCTTCCTGGATCAAGTAGTAGACTGAAAATTGCACTTCCTGATTGCTGGGATCCCAGTGTGTTGTGTGAAAAAGAGCAGTAGTTACCTTGAGTTCTGCATAAGCATTCCAGATTTTGGCATATGGTCTTTCAGTTATTTAATTAGGCACGTGTTTTCTTCTGTGTAGACTGTTGGTGTTGTAAACCAAGATAAAAACGCAGAGCTGGAAACCGGTATGTCTTACGCAAGCGAGCAGGAGAGAAGCCATTCTAACAGCAGCACCTTGTCCGACAGAAGGCTCAGCAATTCCAGCCTCTGCAGCATCGATGAGCAGCATCGGACCGTCTATGAGATGGTGCAGAGGATCCTCTTATCCACTCGAGGATACGTTAACTTTGTTAATGAGGTGTTTCGTCAAGTAAGTGTGTGTGTTTAGTTGCTACTGTAGACTTTTTTTAAAGGAAAAGTGACGGTTACAAGAGAGAACGCTGTGAAAGGCTGTTGGTCAGGTAACTGCTCAAACTTGATGCTAATCATGCCAGCACCCTTTTAGCTTGGAGTCCTTCCCGGGTCTAGTTTTAACGGTAAAATTATGAAGTTTTTGTGGGAACTGAAGCTTGTTGCTGATGCCAGATGGCAACATGTCTTATTTGAATGGGCCACTTTATTTGTTCTTGGTATTATGATGTAATTTAAGGGTGTGTAATGACCTATTAGCTTGCAAATTTATCATCTGAATTAGTAAGATTCTTGTTCCTGTGACCAGTGTCAATATTTAATGTCTGTTTGGACATTGATTGCTTCTACTAGCATTTTTAATTCAACAACTTTTGGAATTGTTTGGGATAAAAATACATGTGGACCTACTGGAGAGTCCTGATTTTTTTTTTTTTTTTTTTGGTCCGGTACCGAGGTAGAAACTGGTTGAAGCAGCAGCTGCATGTCACGTAAACGTGCAGAAGATGCTCTCCAGCAGCTTTACTGTGCAGTGTCTCGTGTGGCACGGTTTAGCGACTCCTTGAAGCAGTGGTTTGCAGCGGGATGGATGGCACTTTGGCAGGAGGGAGTGCTTTTGTGTGTGTTAAGCAGCGCTGTGGCGTGCTGCCCTCTCCTGGTGCTGGTTCAGAGTGTGTGAGGTTAGACCAGCTTCCAGGGAACAAAGGCTAACGGGATGCAGGACTCTTATCTGTATTCAGTATGATCAGCGTTCATATATGCATGCACATCTATGTCCTATATACAGTAAAGTCAGTAAACTTTTCAATTTAGGCTTTTTTATTGCCACCTTCTGACGTATCTGCAACACGAAAAGTGGTTAAGGTGTATCGAAAGTGGATATTGCAAGAGAAACCTGTGTTCATGGAGGAGCCAGACAAAAAGGAAGACAGTCAGGATGCTGGTGTCAGCTTAGAGGATGCGTCAGTGCAAACGGATGGTAAACATGTACGGTATTGGTGTTGCTTACTTTCTTCTGTTCGCCCTCAATATATGACTTCAACTTTAAACTTGCTTTGGAAATGAGTAACAATTAAAAAAATGTGTAGAAAATCAAGATTAAAAAATACTTTTATTTAAGGACTCAATATTTGAGTGTTCAGTAGCACTTATGGAGTGCAGAGAAAGATTGCAGCTATTTTTAAAAGTGTGACTTGTTGATTTTTCCCTGCCTATACAAATATGACAGCAAGAACTTAATGAAGGAAAAACAAATAGGTTTTGCTGTGTTAAGATTTACACGTCTGTTGGTCTAGTGTATGTAGGACTGTTTCCTTTTGGTTGTAGTTACTTATGAATTTTGACAATATGTACTAATTTGTATCTACTGGATGAAATATTTGGTTTCAGACACCTTAGTCTAGGAAATTACAGTGTAGATACAAATTCTGTGCATCTTTTTTAATGTCCTGTATCGAGCCATCCGTTAAAGTTGACTTCGACACTATTGATGCTGTGAAGCTATTTAAAGCGAAGTTTTACTGTGCTGAGAAAGAGTTTTGAGTTGCAAAACCATAGTGAGAATTACAAGGTTTTGACAGATTATTTTTGTAGAGGATTTATAGTTTTGCCAGGCTTAAATTCAGATATTACTACAATCAGTGACTACAAAGTGTGATATGAAATACTTTAAATAACATAGCTCAAAACTTTTATGAAGCTTTAAATTCTATATACGGTCTCTTCAGAGATTGAGAAATAAAGACATGAATTCCTTGCTGAAATGAGTGCAGGACATGACAGTTCCCCCCTTTTTTTGCTTTTGATGTTTTAAATGGTTTTGAATTAATATGGACATTCATTTCTGCCTTGTCACTAACTGAGTCATGTTTTTGAAAGCTTTCCTCTGACCATTCAGGACATAAGCGCTCATCCAGCTGGGGAAGAACCTACTCCTTTACCAGTGCTGTTAACAGAGGATGTATAGTAGAAGACGAGGACAAAAATGTTAAAGCTGGTGCTCAAGCTGCATTACAGGTGTGGTGTACAGAAAAATCGCAAGGCTGTAATTTATGTAATCACATAATTTACACTACATGTTGTAATAGAGTCTCTGAGATTGAGGAAAACAACTACTGGCAGTTGATGGTTTTTGTAAGATATGATCTCGACTTTGTTTATAACATTTTAAAAAATGTATATTAAGCCATGTGACCATGACTTAGAGCTGGATATCTATACTTTAAGACAGAAGGTTCACTTTTTTCTACTGTGGGTACCAGGAATTAATCAGAACTGTACATTTGCTTTCACGGAACCTCATTTATTGGAAATATTGGTGATTGCTCAAGCATATAATGCCAGGAAATGGGGGAATGGTGCTCTTGCCTGACCAAATAGAAGAGATACCTATAAACCCCATCCTCTAATGCGTGCCTTTGGGGCTGTAATGCCACCTGACTTCGCTAGAATGGTGTAGAAAAACAAAGTGATAGGTAAAATGTGAAACTTGCTCGAAGAAAAGTATTTTATTGGAAGTCTTGAATTTTTTTACTCCTGACGCTTTGGAAACTGACTGTAAATGCCTGTCTTGAAGGTATTCTTGACAAACTCCGCGAATGTTTTCTTACTGGAGCCATGCGTTGAAGTCCCTGTGCTTCTGAAGGAGCAAGTTGATGCTTGCAAAGCAGTTCTGAGCATCTTTAGGCGCATGATAATGGAACTGTCAATGAATAAAAAGACATGGTAAGCTTTATATATTCTGCATCATTTAAGAGAAAATTTACAACATTTAAGCTTTATGGGAGAATTGTTGGGTAGGGAGAAGACTGCCTTTCGGGGGTTAGACCTTATTACATGAGTTACACTTGTGACTTGCCTCTGAATTGATTTGTGAGATTGCAGGCTCTGGTGAGTCTACATCATTGTACTATTTGACTTCAGGGCTCTGGCTGGTATTTCCATTTCCGACTTCACCTTCTCAAAAAGTAGTTTTACAGTCCACAACCAACTAATGTTATTTTGCAAATGATCTGTAAAGTCTGAAGCGTGATCACATTATCAGTAAGGCTTACTAGAGAATTAAGATGGGGTTCTGGTGCATGAAGATTAACAAGTACAATTAATAGAACATGTGAGCAAAAAGTACACTTTTGTTTTGGAACCAGGGAACAGATGTTACAGATACTCCTTAGAATAACAGAAGCTGTGATGCAGAAGCCAAAAGAAAGCCAAGTAAAGGACACGTTTGCTCAAAGCATGTCGGGATTACTTTTCCGAGTGAGTGTTCGGGGTGGGGGGGTGTTTGGGCATTTTTTATGTTGGTTTTTCATGATGATTACCCATAGTTTTAATTAAGTACTATTGCACAGCATTATGAAATGGGCTTGTAAAACATGAAAATGTCTCCTTTGCAGTAATACGAGTAATTATTTTGTAAATTGTTCCTAACAGAGGGGGAGAGATTGATTTGTTCTGTTCTGCCGGGCTCTGTTACAAACTGTGGTAGAACAGACAGGCACGCAGTCTTTACTCATTGAATATCCCACAATGTGTAAGCTTGACGTAACTGTTTTCCTCGAAGTCCTGCTGGCAACTTGAGACTGAGTCACATTGAATGAGATGAAGACAGTTGTACATCGTATTATATTTACATGCTCAGCTACAGTATCTAGGCCTGAGTGTCACAGGCATAGCTCAATCACTACAGTCGTTCTGTCGGTGTAGGAACAGTTCTTCATTCTATTACTGGTACACACAGCATATTATTTAAGTTTACCAGAGAACATACAGACCACCCGAAACATAAGTTTTGGAATTTTTAGATTTCCTTAGTCAGTAACTTTCACAATTATTTACCCACCGATTTCTGGGAATATTTTTTTGATGAAAAATAGCGATGCATAGTATCTGTGCATTGTGAATAATCAATGCTAATGCACAGGTTGGCGTGGGCTTCATCGGCACGTGGGTTGGTGTTGTGCTGAATTAATCTAGGCAAAAATGTGTGAGCTGTCACTTGTTTCTTTTCTCTCAGACCCTCATTGTGGCTTGGATCAGAGCAAACCTGAGCGTTTACATTTCTCGGGAGCTGTGGGATGAGCTGCTGACCGTTCTGTCTGCCCTGACGGACTGGGAGGAGCTCATAAACGAGTGGGCCAATATCATGGACTCTCTAACAGCGGTGCTAGCAAGAACCGTGTATGGGGTAGAAATGACAAACTTACCCTTGGATAAGCTCAGTGAACAAAAAGAAAAAAAGCAGAGAGGAAAAGGTTAGTCTTTGTGCTTCAGTGCTTTTTGTATCAAACAATTTAAATATTTAAGCTTAATCTTAAAAATTAATTTGATTTAATCTAACATTAAATACTACTTAATCTAGTGTGAGAACCTGATAAATCAAATGTGCTTTGGACTTATCTGTTCTCATCCTTCATTGTGGGAGGAAAGGCAGTTGGGGTCGATAGAAGATAGCTATCGAGGAGTTCCTAGTATGCGCTTAAAATCAGCCTTTTCTGTGGAGCGGAAATGAAATGTGGTTTCCTATGCTGTAGTCTGGCAGAGTCATCAATGTAGAAATTTTTCTGTTTTTCTTAAATGTAGCTAAAATACTGTAATTAATAACGTTTATGTGCTACCTCGCAATTGATGCACATAGTTGAAGTAGTGATTGTTTTTTATTAATAGTAAAAATTCTTCTATGTTGTTTAAAAGATTAATTTTTCACATCTGAGTGCAAAAATATCTGCGCCAAAGCATGCAATGCTAGAGTATTTTCTTTATCTCCAAGGTGGCATTTTAGAGCCTCAGAAGACAGCTGTAGTGGGAAGATCTTTTTCGTTAAGCTGGAAAAGTCATCCTGAAGTTGTGGAGCCAATGAGATTCAGAAGCGCTACTACCTCTGGAGCCCCAGGAGTTGAGAAAGCAAGAAACATTGTTCGTCAAAGAGCAACAGGTTAGACCGTAATTAAATGCTGATGTTCCCAAACACTCAGTAATGCTCAAATTTTAAATCTGCCTTTAAGTTGTGGTTGCTTCCAAAAGTAGTGCAACCTAATTATTAAATGCCTAAACAGAGATGTTGTGTACCTGTGTCTGGATGTCTTGACCACTACCAGTATGAATAAAGAATCAAGGTGTTTTTGAAAATTCTAAATTTGGAAAACACTAAATATATGCTTTTAAATAGTTTATACTTAATTGCAAATTAATTGTGTGCATCTTATGTACTTAGAAAAAACATTCCTTTTTTTATCAATTCGAAAGAAAGTATTAATGTCAGTCAGATAATATATATTGCTTTCAAACAGCTAGCTATTCACTGTGAGCACAAGGTTAGCCAGATATTTCATAACAAATTTCATCCTTATTTGCTTTCTTTTTATTAGCATGATGAGGCATGTATAGCCCCTCCTTCTCCTTCTTTCTTCTCATGTTTACTTCTGGAAAGAGGAAAACGGGAGAAGGTGGGGTGAGGGATGACAGGAGAGTGTCTGAGACCCCAGGCGTTGAACAGATGCCTGATTTTTTTTCAAGCATTTCAGCAGCCTGAATTTGCTTTCTCTTTATTTCATGCTAGCTTGTTTCTGTGTTCCAGTTCACTGGGCTATGGATTGAAACTCTCCATAGAAAAATCTGCTTTTGAATAGGAGATACTTCACTTCATAGCTGCCTTCCTCTTTCGTAACAGCTTAGTTGTGTTACTTAACGGTAGAACTTGAAGGTGATGCAGCATGTTTTTGTGGCTGCAGGCTTTATAGCTGAGCCACAGCCTTCAGCTTAGATCACAAAGCATTTTGGCAATGGAGTCAATTATGTCTGTTTTACTTTTAAATTCAGCACGTCCCTATTTGCTCTCCAGTGGAGAATACTTTTTCTTCTGCCGCAGCATTTTTCCCCTAGACTTCTCGCCAGAGCAGTAGAGAGAACCTGGAAGTACTGATCAGCAAGGACTTCTCTTGGTTGTTTGTGTTCAAATTAAAGGAACTTCCTACCTTTAGTAAGAAAAGCTTATTTGGTGGGGAGGAAGTAGGTTGTCAGGTAGGAGGATGAACTTCGTGTGTACTTGGCCCTTAGTTTCATTTTGTATCTCATGGTCATATAAAGAGAATTATTCTGCAGGATTATTTGTGTATGCAGCTAGAACAAATAATCATTTCAAATATATAAAATGTGTAGCCCTTTTCTAAGGTAAAACTGTTTGGAAACACAAAACTCAGATACTAGGCTTCCAGAGGTGTCCTCTTTCAGAATGAGTGTCACAGTCCCTAAGGGGAATACAGAACCAGGGCTGTTTGTGGGAGGACTTATGTGAGGCAAGACAGCATTTTGGGAAAAGTGTCTCCCACTGGGGACTTAAAATCCCTCCTTCCCCCCATTTTAAAAATGAAACAAAACAAACACTAAGTCAGCATAAAAATACCAGAGGATCTCCTGCTTTCTTTTGTTCTGCTGCTTGTAGCTGGAGTTAGAGTATTTCGCAGCAGCAGAAAATCTTTTGCCCATTACCCTACTTGGGTATTTTTGCTTCTTCCTCCTTCTGCTCTAAGTATCAGCACTGACATTGCTGTCTACAAGAGAAGCTGTACAGTGAAAAAGATTGATTTTTTTTTTTTTTTTTTCCCCACTAATAAATTTCTGTTAGAGACTTCTCTAATTCAGCATAACTTTTAGTAATACAAGTGATCATAAACTGCTGCTTTTCCCTAAAGGAGACTAAGCTTCTGGCAATTGGATAGTAATGCATAAAATACTAAGTTTTTAATGGTGTTGGACAGCCCCTAGAGTGTTAGCCACCTTGGAAAGTGTTTTCTTTGGTGGCCTTTCTTTTTCTAAAAAACTATGAACCCATTTAAGTGTTTCTATTTTGAAGAATGTACGAAGGAATGCAAGAGGTAGCTGGCTTTGGGGGCGAGCATTGCTAATAGAGAGGAATTTGAATAAGTTTTCCCTTTATTTTGGAGTTGTATGCACTGCTACAGAAACCTCAGTGCAGGGAAAAAAAAGTGAGTTGAACTAGCCCAGCAATAGGAATTCTACACTGACAAAATTAAATATTCCATGTTGTGGAACTGCTGTGACTCAGAAATCACTGATTGTTGCACTCCCAATGTGTGAGATAGAATTGCACTTTATTAACTTACAGCTTATAGGAAATACTTCAGGCCTTAATGTTCTAAAACTATGTTTTTCGAAAAACGTTGTGTTTCATTGTATCATGACCTTCAGAACCCCAAGTATTTCATTATTTTTTTCTGACATGATTATTGCTTTATTTCTTTCCTGGAAGCTAAGCGAAGCCAGTCTATCAGCAACTGTGTTCATCTTTATGAGGCTTTGCCAGCTACTAAAAGTGTACCTCTTCTGCTTCACACTGTGAGCTCTCTCTTACCTGGTATCTCTTACACTTCTTGCTCTCACAGACTGTCAGGTACTGTACTTTAAAGTCATCTTTTATATAAATGTTCTTTATATTTTTAAACTGCCGTCTGTCTGGTCCCTTTCTGTCCAGTTGATTATTCCTTGGTGGTGTGGAATGAGATATTTTGCACTGGTTCAGTTTCCCGTGACTTGGATCCGTTCAAAATGTGGTGTTAAGTAGTATCAGTAGCCATTAAGAGATGGGCAAGTTTAATGGGAGCATATCCTGTCCTTTTTCAAGGATACAAAGGGTGGCAAAAAGTGTCTGCTTCTAATGCTTTTTGTTATTCTGTCACTGGCTTCATTGTCAAAATAAGTAACCTTTTTGGGGAAAAGGAGGAGAGCAATGTCTTTTCAAGGAACTGCCCTGGAAACTAGTTGAATGCTTGAATGTATGAGCTACTGCAAGCAAAATACGCAGTCAAAGCAATGCAGCTGGTCGAGCTACTGGATTTAAAAGAAAAATCTCATTCAATCTGTGTTATGCTCAGTTACAAGTCGGTGTTTACAAATGTGGATTTTTTTTCCTAAAGAATTCTTCCTCTAATTGTCAATTCTGGAAGCAAATCGAAAAGATTTGTCTGTGCCTCTTAGTGTTTGATTTCTCTCAAAATGTTTGTAGTACTGCAAGCCAGTGCAGTTTTTGTTCATTTTAAAGTTTACCATGAATTACAATTAGATTTATTTAGTAGATTTAGTAACTAAAGTAAAACTTATTTTAGTTTCTTAATAAGGAAATCCTTTTATTCATGTTTACACTTTCAGTTACTTGATTTATTAAGGTTTACAAGCAGTTGTTAAAAGTTTCAACATAGCGTGGACCAAATATTCTAAGGATTAGGAATACAAAAAAAAAGGCAGCAATCCAGATTTGGGCATTTTAGTGGTTACTTAGGCTGAAGTGGGCCTAGCGCCGCTCCTCCTGGGCCCCTCTGTCACTTGGAGAAGGAAGTTACCATCGCTGCACTGCGGGGACCTCCTGGACTGCTCGTGCCCTGCTGTCTTGTCCCTCCAGCAGATAGCAGGGTGGTCAGAGTGCCCCCCCAGGACCAGGGCTTGTGAACGTGAGGCTGCTCCTGTCCGTCTGCGGAGGGTCTCGTCCGCTCGCTCTTCCTGGTCAGCTGGCCTGGGGTAGCCCCCCGCTATGTTCTTCTTCTAATGTCACTGCTTTCTATAAGATGTATAAAGTCAAGAGTGATACTTTGAGGTCAGTAAGCACCAGAACCGTTAGTTTTTGTACCTGTGTATTTGTGAGAACTTCATGAAACACACACAATGTTTATTAAGTATTATTTAAACTCGCTTGGTAGTGTAGATTGAATGAACTAAGCATACTGTCCTCCTGCAGGCTGCTGCTGCAGTCCGTGCGTGTGGGTATCGGTCTGTAATCTCGTATCCCAAGGGGCTGTACTTCTTCCTTGGTTCTGAGTAAGTGTAGCCTCAGCATCAGTGTCTGTGGAGCAGACAGGGAGCAGAGCGAGGAGAGGAGGAGGAGAATAGAAAGCTGGTGGAAAGGTCGCTTTTATTTAATGTGTGTTTTATGTACAACATGCTGAAAGACTTAATGCAGCCCATGTTCTTTATTGGAAAAAAGAAATTCAAGGGCTCTCATAAGAGTTGCTGCAGTAGCATTTTTCATAATTTCTTAAGGAAAACAGCATTGGCTGTGCAGATTGCACACCTTGAGCAGTCTGCAGGTGGTTCTGTTGGGCGGGCTTTGATGGGCGGTGTGGGCCACCTCTTTTTTTTCCCGGGAAAGCAGTCAATTGGCTTATGGTGGCATTAGCCGGTGTCGTGGCCCTAACTAAAGGCACTGCTACTGAATGGGAACATACTTGATCCTGACTGTTACTGACTTCCCCCCACCAAAGCTAAGAGAAATGCATTTCTAAAAGCATCGTGTCGCTAGCTAATCTCAAGAGTTCCTGTTGTTCCTCCCCCAGTATGTCAATTTACACTCTCACTTGATTTTTCATGCCTCTCACTACTCTCTTATTTGCAGTTACAGCAAAAAAGCTGCATGCTTGTTTGCCCTCACAAACTAAGCCCAAATCATATCTAGCTTGGATCTTTTTCTACTCTGAATTGTTGCTTTTTTTTTTTATGCTCCCCTTCCCCCTTCATGGAGGAAAAGTCAATAAGCACAGCCATCTCTTCTGCACTTGTAGTTTTGCTGCCTCTCCTCTATTCTGTTTCCAGAAAGGACAGGGTCTAGTTTGGGACTCTAGCGCTGGCAAATGTAGCTTTCTTCATGTGATATCCTCCCACCCTTCCTTGTGCTCTCTGAACCCCCAGAGTAATTTCTGTCCTTTTTCTAGGCTTTTTACCACTTATGCTGCTCATACATCTCTCTCAACTTCAGAATTTTTCCAAGGAGATTTTATAAATCTTAAATTATAACTTCTGTAACTCAGTTGTGTTCTAGCTTTGTAACTTTAAATTTTAAATATTTGAATGGGTCACTTTTTCATATACTATTCTTAGGTAAGGCGTTCACACATGTATATCATTGAATTTGTGCAAATATTTTGTCCTTTAATTAAACCAACAGAAGTTGAAGAATCTCAGCAGCTGGAAAATTCCACAGGAACAGAAGCTACAGGCCTGTTTGCAGACCAAGAGCAGCAGTTAACTCGAAGTAGCAGCACATCCGATATTACAGATCAGTTTCCGTCTGATTTTTTTCAAGGTAACTTTGATTAAATACAGTGATACTGTACCTCTGAAGAAAAAGTGTTGAGACTTGTTCAGCCTTACAAATGATGCTCTTATGTACTTTGGTTTCCAGCTCTGTTCTAAAATGGTTTTTATCTTGTTTACTTAGTAAATATATTTGTTGATATCTTGTTGAAAGAACTATTTTTAAGAAGTTGCAGACCACAAATGCAGGACATGACCTTTTCTAAAGCAGATGGTTAAAAATGAAACCTTCGAATGTATGTGTTTTGTATGTAACTCTTAAACTTTTTTTTATTTGGCTTGCATTTAAATTTTGTGTATTTAAGCTAACAGTTCTTCTGTTCCCCTCCTGTATGTATGTTATGCTTATGAAGGATTTCTCAAAACATCTTGTATTCCATTGTAATGCTGTGTTGCTTCACTTAGCTATAAATCTAAGTGTACATGTAAACGTAACCAAAATTTTTGTATGATATGCTATGTACTTTGGTCCCACAAATGTCTGTGTTCTTTAATTTCTAAAACTTCTAGGTAAAAAGGCTGGAAGTTCTCATAATTTAACTTCAGAATCCAAATCAGTTCAGGAAAATAAGGGACATACGAAGAAGGAACACGAATCTGAGCAAGTAAGGCAAAGTAGAAAGCGACTACGGATAAGATTCTAACCATGTTTTAAGTCTAATCAGACACCTTCTAGTATTTAGGAACTCTAGCAACTGCAAGTGTGAAAAATCATTAACCACGTTTCTAGTATGGAATCTGGAAGGAAGCTGTGGCTGTTCATCATGCTGTTCGGTACGATCGTTCTGTGTCTCCCGATTGTGTCAGCTGCTTCTGCGGTTTTATGTAATTGGCTATATTGTAGTCTTACACAAGGTGCTTTTTATAGTCAATATAAACAAGAAGTTCCTAACTTTTAAAATATAAATAATTCATGGCTGTTAGAGCTACAGCACTCTGGAATAAACGTTTGATGGTTTAAAGTACTGGGGAAGATGTTTTCCTTCAGCACCATTTGTATTACAAGCTAATGTTAGGACAGGCAAGCTTCGTAAATTTTTAATGCAGCTTTTGAGTAAATAGTAGAAATAATGACTGAGGGTGATCATCTTTGTGGAAGTAAGTGGAATATAGCATGGAGGACTTCAGTCTGAATCTCATCTTTTGACCTTGGCTCTCCCATACATCTGGACTTAAAGTACCCTTAACACTCGTCTCTCCTTTCTAGAGCTATTTTCTGCAGAGTGCTTTCATTAATTGCTTCAGGAATAACAAAGTGCCTCAAAAAGGAAGGAAAACCTAGTCTGCTGTGCAGGCTAGGGGGAGGGGAGAGGGATTCTCAGTAGTTGGGGGAATTAAAAATTAACTTGGCTCCCCATTCTATTTTAGTCGCCTGTGTTATAAAATATTCAGAAGCATATGCTGCCGGGCTGCTACCCTTATTGCACAGACAGCCTTTTTGCAAGGGGGAGCTGGGGTCTGACTGCATATTCACTGCATAACTTGCTAACGAACCACATGCACTGCTTTGACTTCATGTCGCAACCCACTGAAGTACTGTTGGCGCTGATCACCAGGAGCCAGATTCACCAGAGAAGAGAGGCCAAGGACAGCACAAGCAAACATGTTTTCCTTGGGAGTGATTGTCAAATCTCCCCAGGTTAAAAAAAAAAAAAAAAGTACAATGTTAGATAATATATTGACTTCTACATGTTAGTTGTCTCTTTGGTGGCAATAATTTGCTGTCTCAGATCCATGCAGAAAGAATGAATGGATTGATGTCCAGCCAGTGGATCAGAAATTGCTTCAAGAAATCTATTTTAAACTAGTAATACGAATAAGTGCAAATCTCAAAATGGAATTTTGAATTGAACTGAATTGAGTTTTAGAGTAGCAATTCCTTCAGCAGTTAGATCTGGTATGCTCCTAGGGGTAAGGCCTTGGGGCCCTTTGTTGCATATGTGCAATGGAAAACACGATACTCTCTTTTTGTGGCAGAAATTAGGTTTGGCTGTTATAGATGACATGGAGTTGCAAGAAACGAGAATTTGAAGGTGATCTGCCAGGTGTAAAGAAAACAGCTATGCTTAGGGACCGAGCGTTATCATCTGGAAGCAGAAGAATGAGGGTTTTCAGCAAGTAGCGTATAAATCCAGTTGGCAAAGAGGGGGTAAACAAAAGACCAGGTGTCTTTGCATGGGTGGTTTTGCAACAGAATAATGCCCTGATGTAAGACATGACTACTAATTTTTTTCCTGAAAGTGTTTTTGATGCTTTTGAAAGTATTGAGTTATTTCAAATTTGTGGAAAAACGTAAGTAAAAAGTCCTGCTTGTTGGTATGAAACTGAGTCTAAGAAAGGGAGGATAAAGACTGAAATTGAAAGCATGATGGTTTCCTTAAGACATTTACAGATATTTGGGTAGTCTAAATATTCATGAAAATATCTTGACTGAGTCGTAATTAATTGCTAATAACTGTATCTCAAATTTGCTAAAAAATTATGTACTTCTCAACGCTGTAATAAGCTGAGGTTAATTTTTTCTCTGAAGGTACTAGTACGAAGAAGCAGTAGCACGGCTGAATTAGATCTGAAAGCAGACTTGCAGCAATCACATGGAAATTATAGAGAAAAAAGTGAGTTCCAAGAAATACAGTCTTTTTCTGAAGTGTAGCAGTTGAAATCGGTGTCGTAATGTTGTCTTGTTATAGATATATTAGTCGCTTTTCTCATCGTGTTTTGCTAACGTAGGCTTTAAAAACAGGGTCTGTGATCTTTATTACTCCCCTCCTTGCTTTAGGTGAAAGCGTTAGCAGTGACGCGTCCGTTGGCTATAACAACGAGGTGGAGATCGCGCTCGTCCCCTGGCAAGCTTCTGAAGACGACCATGAAGTCAATGCCTCAGCCGATGTTTGTGTGGATCCTGATGCACCTCGCTGGCTTCAGCTTAGTCCTTCAGACACTGCAAATTTAACAGGTACTGTAGTCCAGAAAATGCAGTTACTACTTTAGATTTTTATCTCAAAAAGGTGTTTCTACAGTTAGGTTTGCCTATAAAAAGAAGGTTTTCTTTGGCATATGTCACCAAGTTCGGTGCATAATATAGATTCAAAAATGAGTTTTGAATGCCCAGAGTTGAAGGAATTTGGATAAGATAGAAGCTGACATAGGTGCCAGTAAAGCCTGATCCAGAAAATGATCACAGAGTTGAAAATAGTCATTTACTGTGTCCAATTACTACTAATCAGTAGAGTTGTGATAGCTGATCACTTGTGCTCACTTAGCCTGCCCCAGTGGTCAAGTGAAATAAATTAATTTTTATTCTAAGTTAATGGGGTTTATTTCACAGCAGAATGGTCTAAGGAAATTCCTTACTATTTTTTGACCGATTTTGACCAACTGGTTAATTCACAAGAACTTCTCTCACCTTAATCCTGTTACCCTCCTTATTTATACTTTGGAGTACACAATGCCTCTACTCCAGCAGGATGTGATAGGTGGCATTCTCAAAGTTAAATTGGAAGTAAAAGTCCTTTACCTTTTCATTTTATTTATAGTATCTTTAACATATACAACACTCATGGTTATTTATTGAAATATTTTGATTCTTCGCGATTTGTAAAGGTGCTTTCCCATCTAATAATGTGAGGCAGAGAGGTTATTTCAGTAACTTAGTGCAGTAACATATGAAACTATCTCATAGGCTGGTTTTGCAAACAGATAGAGTTCCAAGGATATCTTTTTTCACATTCACTTTTTCTTTGAAATGTCTCTAATTTAATGAACCAGCACACCTAGTTCAACAGTTCAGACTGCCATCATACAAAAGGTAGCATGTAATACAGGACACGGTAAGGATTATTGTGTGTGATAGTCATTGCTTGCTTTGTCTGTGATGCAGGACATTGTTCTTTTGTGTGTACAAAGAGAGAGAATTACATAAGATCACCTGAAAGGTAACACAGACTAAAAAGAAAAATGGGTAACAAATGTATAATTGCCCAACAGAGGCACGTGCCCTGGCTGCATCTCTGCTTCTCACCTAGGTTGCAAAACTTTGTGTTGCCACCACTGAGTGGCATAGGTGCCATATCCCTGGCAGCAGATCTCTTCAAGATCATTCTGACATGCTCAACAAACAACATCTGCTTTAACGCTTAGGGAATTCATAATGCTACAACAAACAAAAGGCAAAAAAAAGAAAACAACCACCCCAAAGCCTTTTTAAAAATAAATTGAAGCAAACAAACCGATCAAAAACGGCTTTTATTTTGCTGACCACCTTTGGGTCCTGGGAGGACACGAGCTTCTTCCTACTGCCTGGGTAGAAGCTTCCAGCAACTTTGCAGGCAACATTGGCTGCTGAGCGCTGCAGGGTGCCGCGCTGCACCGCAGGTCTGGCTGTGCCTGCAGACAGGCAGCTACGCCGTTTTCCCTGCTCTGGTGGAAGACAACGTAACGGTTCTTGTCAGTGAAATTTGCACTGCAGTATGGAATTTTGCTTTTACTGTTTAAGCATATTAATTCCATTATTCTGACAGTCTTCACAAATCCCTGCTTTCCTTCTCGGTTTGCGTGCTGCTGTCTCGGGAACGGCTTCTGCAGAGAATGATAATGCCTAGGCATATTCTTAATCGCTAGTAGCACATACCTTTTAGTTCCTTTGTTCAGTTGCATTTCCAGGTCATTTGATACTGCGTGAGCTTAAAGAAAGGACTCTTGGCAATAGAAATATTACCTGTAAAAGCCAGTTATTGATCATATAAATCTCTTGGAGTACATGAATGTTCCATTTACCTGCATTTGCCTCCCTGCTAAAGAAAGTACCCGGGAGGGGGGGCAGTCTGTCCCACATAAAACTGATCCATAGCTCTGCCATCTCTGTGTGGACGGCCCTTTAGCCT
This sequence comes from Podiceps cristatus, assembly GCA_000699545.1. NCBI lineage: Eukaryota > Metazoa > Chordata > Aves > Podicipediformes > Podicipedidae > Podiceps > Podiceps cristatus. The sequence goes on along the minus strand of KL280743.1, from coordinate 27,776 downwards.
ACATTTTATGCCTTTTTTTTTTTTTCTTTGAGTCATGTGCTGGCTTGAGCAATGAAAAAGAGATGATTTGGTGGGAGAGAATACTTGTGAGGTGGAAGATGGTTAGAAGGAGTAACATCCCTATTTTATTGACCAAATTTACACTGTACACTGCACTTCTAATTCATGGAAAACAAACTCTGTTAAACTTACAGACAGCAGCGAATTCCTTGCTGATGACTGCAGTATAATTGCTGGTGGAAGCCTTATCGGTTGGCATCCTGATTCTGCTGCTGTGCTATGGAGGAGGATCTTGGGAATTCTTGGAGACGTGAACAACATACAGTCACCTAAAATCCATGCAAAAGTTTTTGGGTATCTTTATGAGTTGTGGTATAAACTTGCAAAGGTATTGTATATGATGCTTATATCTAATGATAATGATTTTTCTTTTGTTGTAAAAATTATTATTAAATTTGATTTAGTATTGGCATCTGGAACATAAGCATGAGATGTGGAGGATTCCATCATAAAGATAATCTCGTTTGATTTCTAGTAGGTATCCCCAGTAGAGAATGTTCCTGTTCAATGACAAAAGAATTTAGTTAATGTAAAGGGGATGAGGAAGCAGTAGCAAAGAAAATGGAAGTATAGAATAGAATACCACAAATACTG
>KL280743.1:9794-25360 GCA_000699545.1 Podiceps cristatus | reverse complement strand
CATGGATAAATATTACTTCTAGGTCTCTGTGGCCTGAGTTGACCTAATTAATAAAGTATTCAGTGGGAGAGGAAGACTAGGCTTGATCTGTCGAGATGCAAGATGATTACTGGGCCACAGCAACAGCTAAATGCTTATAAAAACTATAAGAAATGCCCCTTAGGCAAAATAGAGATTATCTAAAACATTTCCATGGTTTTATAGCTGAAGGAGGGAGGTTCTTTCCTTAAAAGAAATAGTCTCATGACGATGGCTGGAGCTGTGGCTTGGATGCCGGCAGAGGGCACACAGGCCCCTTCGTAAATCCCACGGTCGCTTCTGCTTCTGCATTTCTTCTGGTGCCATCGCAGCCAGCGGGAAGTCTTGTACAGGTTGGGTTATTTCTGAGGTGAAAGGCAGAAATAAAGAATTGTAAGCAGACTCTTGCCCTTGGAATCTCAGTTCCTCTCCTGAAAAGTTAGAGCATTTGGAAAATCTTCCTTTTAAATAGGTATTGGGGAAAGAGAGACTAGAAAGGAAAGGGTTTATTCTGGAAAAACCTGAGTGTTTTGGCTGCTGCTGCAACTTAGGAAAAAAATATAAGCATCTGCCATTTCTAAAGCACAAATGGGGAAAAATAAAAGTGTAGTGGGAACCCCCTTTTTGTCACTCTCAATAGGTTACCTGAGAGTAATGAATAGTTCATTACTCTTTCTTTTCACTAATGCCATTCAGATTTCAGACAGTTTAACGCTGCTTGGTGTACAGAGTAAATTCATTCCCCTACAAAAAAAGTCTGTGTGGTAACACCCACTATGATCAGATCCCCTGAATCATGCAGCATTAATTCCTCTCACACAAAACACACAACTCAAGAAATTTTAAAACCTGATGTAGAGCAGATTAAAAAAAAAAAAAACCAACCACAAACACCAAAAAAACCACCACAAAACAAAAAAAAAACCCAAAACAAACAAAAAAACCCCAAAAAACCCAAAACCAACCAACCAAATCCCCCCCAAAACCCCCACCTTTTGTTTGAAAAAAACAGAGACCCTTAAATCTGTATAACAGCCACTGTCAACACAGATAGGGACATAGGGATGGAAGGTATCTGCAACTTAACTCTTAAGTGGTTTTCATCTACACGTTTGGATGAAATGGCCAGATTTTCAGGCGTTCAGCTGTTCCTTTTTGCTAAGCTGAGGGCTGCTCTGTGTGTTTTGAAATCTGACTGCTTCCTGTAGAACGGTTTCCTCCATAGAAATGGGGAGGTTTTTAGAATGTGGAGTTGCTTGTTGTTGAGCTGTGTTTTACCCTCTTTATTGCATCTTGGTGTTAAGTTTCATAGATTTTAAGCTTCTTGCTGCTGTGTGTGTTGGATTTCAGTCCTTGTGCAGAGTTATGATCAGACTATATAGGTGATGAAGTGAAAACAGCCCCTGCATTGCACATCGTTCCAGGGTTTCCCAGATATTTTGCACACTGATGCTGCTCTTTTGTTCTTGCTTGCCTCGCTCCGGTTTGCCTTTTTTTGCCTCTTGGTGGCACACTTGGCCACAAGTTTTTTTTCTTTCATTACTGTCCTTCCAGTTTTAGTTTCCTTAGCTGCGAAACTGGTTGAGGTGCTAACTCATTGTACTTCAGAGCTTGGATCCTCATGCAACGCGTTGATATGAAGCACCATCCTTATACCTATTTCTGTATTTCCAGTATGATTAGCATCAAGGTGCTCGGTGGCTGTCGAGACTAGTCAGGCAGCTCGCGTGCTGAGGGCGACTACAGACGTGGGAATGTATTGCATGAGGCAGAAGTACCTCCTCCGGCACCTGCAAACAGTAGGAAAGCGTAAAGCGTGTGTTGCGAAGCCCTTTGCTGTCGTAGGGTCTCACAGCTCCATGTAAGGAACAGGATGAGGTACAATGACCACGACAGAGTACCGGTGATTTCTGGTAGGTTCTGTTACCTGATAAAACTACTTATAAAAGTGGGGCACAAGGATCGCTGGACCATGGACCCTCGTTCTTTGTAACACTGCAGAATCCCCCCGCCAAAGCATCTAGGATTCGAGTCATTGCATACCGAAAGAGACTTTGGGGCAGATTTTTTTAGCATAGATTGGTTTTATTTGCTAAGGAGGAGCATAAATTTCTCACTCTTAAGGAACATTAACAGGAGAAAGAAGAGGAGGGGGTTCTTGTGGGGGAATTTTCCTTCTGTACATATGACTGGTGCAACTTTAAAATCTACGGGGGAAAGCAACAGAAAGGTAAACTAACTCCAGGAAATCACATTGGCGACTTTAGAAGAGCTTTTTAGGTGGCTACATAATTTAAAATTAGTCAGAAACCTCTTTGGCCTCAATGTGACTATCAATATTTCATCGGGACAGTTTCTTCTTGAAATATATTTCTCTTTCTGTTCCTCCTTTAAGGATACGAGTATACAAAATTTCTGCTGTATTGAGTAGATTTTGGTGTTGATAGAAAAACAGAATAATGCATTATTGAATATGGTGAGGAATTAATGCAGTATTATCCCCAGCAAGTGCAACCTAACTTTGCAAACTTGTCTCCTGGGGTATATAAAAGAGCAATGTAGGGGTATATTTTATGGAAAACTCCCATGGCACTCTGAGTTCAAGACGTAGCAATTAGCTTAGCAGATGAGAAAAGAGATAGCGAGGTAATGAGCTGCATCTAATTTGTCCATGTGGAAGTGTCTAACAACAAACATCTCCGTGTGAAGAAGTGAACAATTCTCTGCAACAATTGCATCACCTTTTCAGGTGGGAGAAGTCATTGCATAAACAGCAGGATGGAGTAAGTCACAGTCGGGCGTTATGATTACTTCCAGCTCGCGGAGGGGCTGAGGTCAAGGGGCAAGTGACTGTCACGGGGTGACGAGTCCCCTCCTGTACTGCCCAAGGCAGTGGGCATTTTTCTGATGCTGAAGTGAGCCCGGATTTTTTTCCTACCATTCTTTATGAATGAGGTTCACTGAGGCTCCCCACCTCCCCTCCCTCCAGTGTAAAGGAAAGTGAATTCGGATGCTCGGTACCACGGCCTGGGTTGGTGAAGGCAGATGACCTATGGTTGCTCCGATTCCTCATCTAGATTATGGAAAATCATGAAATGTTCTTGGGGTGTGACTTCAGGAGCTGCTAGGGGACAGCCTGTTGCCGTTTGGGTAGGCATGGCTGTCTTATGCTACTAGGAGAGACTGGCTGGAAAAACCCCGTTCCAGTGATTGCAACTACACATGTCTTTTGGGACAATAAATACACTTTTTTAAATTAAACCGAAGTCTAATACTGCAATGCACAAATTTTACAAATACCTGAACCAGGAAAGGAAATGGATTTTTTTATTGCTGCAGGTTGCTTCCTGTAGCTGTCATTTTTGCTTCATGAACCTGAAAGGGTACATAAGCATCTCCTTGCTTTGTAGCTTCCTTGTTTTTGCTGAAGAACAGAAGTACTGAAACATGATTCCAAACTACTAACACTATTCATCCCCCTTCTCAGAAAAGCAGCTGTTGAGACAATTCTGATTCCTTGATTCTGGTACTTTTGGTACTTGCATAATCCTTGTAGGTTACTGGTGGCTTTCTCCTGAAGCTTCTGTGGGTTTTTGTGACACTGTCTTATTTCTGTCTTAATCTGTGCTCTTAGTTTGAGCAGAGAATGCACTGCAAGTTACCTGCTTACCTTGTAGTTATGCTGTAAAAGAAGAGGCAGGTTTTCAGTATTTTTCCAGTTTCAAACTGCCAGCTGTTCAGTGGCTTTTTTTTTTTTTTTTTTTTTTTTGAAAATCTCACCCTAGGGCTTTAGTGCTTGGTGTAACCTTCTGGCAACATGTGCCACTGAGGTTTTGCCTAGTAGCCAGAGGTTATCTGAAAAGTGAGCTAACAGGTTAGTTATATTCCTGGCTTTTGAAGTGAGGTTTAACAACTAAGTTTAATAAATGTACAATTATACTGGCTTGCCAGAGTATCTTTGGAATAGAGTGGTTATATATATACAAAAGAAGACAGTAAGGAACATAATAGAGTATAGAGGTCAGAAATTCTCTGTGGAAAGGGCAACTAGGACAAGGGAAGACTGTGCTGATGGCCTTTTTTTTTTTTTTTAGTTTAGGGATGTTAAGGGCAGAATGATCTTTAAATTTGGAAGGGAAAAAAAAAAAAAAAAAAAAACAAATCCAAATGAGTTGACAGATGTCCTTGGTGATTAAATTTCAGCACATGCAGAGTAGACTGCCTGCAGAACGCAGCCCAGCTGTAGGCAGAGAAGTTAACAGCTATGCTTTTAGCTCGATTCCTTTCAGTAGTGAAAGGCTGACCTAGCTGAAATACTCTATCAATAAAGATGGTGATATAGTAGTGTATGTTATGCCTGTCTGTAAGCCTCTTAATTTGGTTAAAATACGCTGTTGCTAATTATGGAAAGGAAGCTATACATGAAGTATTTTTTAGTAGAGTTGCTACCGGAGAAGCCATATTAATTACCTATTTGTATTAACGTTGCTCTGAAGTTTAAAAAAACAAAACAAAAAAAATAATAATAAAAAAACCCCACCAAACCTGTGAGCTCTAATATCTCTGCTAAGTTCTTATTCAGCAGTGCGGAGCAGTGTATAACTTCTAGGCTGCTCAGCCATTATCAGTGTTCACTGGGACATGTATTAGCCGGGTAGGGCATTGCCTTCTAAAGGTACAATAAATGAGCAGCTCAGCTCTTGTACGCTGCGGAATAGGTACTTCTTGCCTGGATTTCTGCCTGATAATGTTGCACCTGAGGACCCTTAGTGTACACTGTTTCAGAAACCATAATGCATTTTGGATTCCTTTCCAGGCTGCCATTGAAAAGAAAATAATCGTAATACAGTCTATTAAGGCTTAGATTCACATATTTTACTTTCTTGTGACTTTCATCTAATGGCTGCCATGATTTTCTCCCTCTTTTAATCTCCCCCATATCTCACCTCCTGTAGAAAACTTGCTTGTGTGCCCCTATTATGTGTTTTATGAGGGCTTTGAAAAAGTGTTAACACCACGTTTTCAAGAGAGACAAAAATACAGATGCCAAGGTCTCTCAGGAAATCCTACATACCCCTCTGCTTGCTCATAGTAGGGTAAATTGCAAGTGCTGGAGAAAAACAGCTGCCAGGCTTGACTGGAAGAAAGGGAGAACCTGGTAATGCCGATTGTGGGAGCTGCGTGTTCTGGGACGATTTGGGTAGTTCCGTTTGTGTTTTGAGGGTTTTTTTTTAATACTTTTGCTCTTTCTAAATTGCTTCTGTCCCACCCAGATTTGTGGCTTGTAGTCGGCATTTTGTCTGTCTCTTCTGTATTCCCAGCGGTATCTTGCTGGAGTGCCAGCTGCTTGTAAGCTCCTTTGTGAGGGTTTTCTGACCTCTGTCCAGCATAGAAGTAGAGTTTCTGAACTAGAGGCAACATCTCTTTTCCTTCTGTTCTGCTCACACCTTTTCTTCCACCTCTCCGGTGGTTGCAGCTTTAGGACCTCCCAAAGTCAGTTTTTGTTAACGTGCCCTCACAACGCTGTTTCATCCCCCGTCGTCCTTAGCTCTCTGCCTGACGCCCCCCTTTCCCTCTGCTTATTTCAGCTGGGCTGCCTCTTCAGGATCTGTCCTTTTCCTTCTGTGTGCGCTTGGGCTGCTCTGCTTCGCATATGTTTTACTTCAACTTCCTCCTTAGCTGCTGTCATTACCTTTTAAGCAAGCTTACACGATAAATTCTGAGAGTGACTATTTTAAGCAAATCAAGGTTTTATGTATTGGCTGTTGTTGGGGATGCCCTAATCAAAATGTGCAAAGCAATCCCTTCTCCTCTGTGCGTGTTCCTCCATCTCGAAAAGTGATACAGTAGGCAGGTGAAAGTGAAAAGCGTTGAGTGCTGCTCATTGCTGCCTAAGGTGGAGGGCCTGCCTTCCTGCTGTGCACCACAGGGAGCTCCTTTACCCGTCACCGCTCACCTTCCCTGCCCTAAAACCGTCTAGGCGGTTAACCACGTGCTCTGCAGGTGCTTCAGCTCTGCCACCTTGGCTTCTTACGGTCGGTGGCTTCAAAGCGGTCCTACCGCAGGCATTTGGGAGAAGTCCGTATGGCGACGCAGTCCTCTCAACCTTTCGAGCGGTGCCCTGGGCTAGCAACTGTGTTCTCTGAAACTGTAGCAAATGGGTATTCAGGTATTTCCCCCTCAGTGTGTGTGAACTTAAAACATTGCTTCCCATGTGAAGTGCGTGCTTAATCCCAGTGGTCTCCTAGGTTGTGAAAATAGCAAACCTACTCTAAAAGGGGAGGAACTTGAAAAATTGTCCCCATGTCATACACGAGGGCGTTGGAGTGGGGTGTTTTGTTAATGTGACTTTTAAAGAGAGCTTTCTGATGTGGTTTAGAGCGGAAGGAGCAATTACCAGCAGGTGACTTAACGCAGTCAGCTGTCAACTTTAGCGCTTGCGAATAACCTTATCCATCTTTCACAAATGCGGTGTTATTCTGGGTTTTAATGTCTCTGCCTACGGCGTTCCAGTCACGAGGTACCTTAGCAAATATAACTTTTTTTTGGAGGTTAGGTTTAAATGACAGATTGAAATGGATTTTCCTGACAAGCTAATGCTGTGCTTTCTGAGGGTGTCAAAAGAACTCATAAATTTCTATTGGATCTTAATTTTTGACAAGTTAACTCTTACCTAAATTGTAATGATAGCTAGGAAAGCTTGGAATAAGTAAATGGAAGAGTTAGTTCCTTTGAAATAAAAAGGGAAAATGAAGGATTTACCACTTAAGTCCTGTGTAAATTAATAATCTTTCCCGTGCTGTAAATTTCAGCCCCTAGTGAGGTGTCTCTCAGTGAAGAACAGAGTGAACTTTAAGTGAAAAATCCATGTTGTTCCTGTTGAGGGACAATTGGAAACGTGATGAAGGCAGATGGCAGGCTATTTGGTTACACCTGTAATCTGCAAAAGCTTCAGCAAAAATTAGGTGACGAATATTTTTGTAGTTGACCTTTCAGTGAACTTGCATAAATTTTTTTCACTTGCTTGGTGGACGTTTATGACCTTATTATTTGGATTACTAGATTAACCTATACTGAAATATTATGCCATTTATAGGGTTAATGCATTTGAGAAGGACATGCGTGTGATTGCCCCCTTCTCTCCACTCCTCCCCATTTCTAACACTACAGAGCATCATTTTGAATTGAAATAGTCCATAATGGTCCTTTTTTTCACTTTTCTTTAACAACATGAACACTAAATTATAGCTGTGCAATTATGTAAACAATGGAAATGCTTCCAGAATGAATACTTCCTTTTAAATTTTCATTTTGTGTAATTGCTGAAAGGTTTGGAGCCATAATAAACCAAAATTATTTTACACATTTATCGTTCTAAAGGTCAATTATGAAAGAAGTAAAGAAACAACACTGTACAGAATGAGTAAACCAATTTCTATTGCCATCACCATATGTTTTTCTTATTGCTTGTGTTTTTCCAGTTACTGTGTACATAGCATTCAATTAAAGTGACTCATTTACTAGGCTGTAAGCTGCAGAACAGAGTTTACATTTATAGAACAGCGCTTTGAAGGGAAGGAAACAACTTGCCTCTGTTTGAATTACCTGATTTTTGCGATCTCGCTGATAGGACATATGTTCTCACTCAGTCACTTTCTCATAAGCCTGAATCTTCTGATAAGCTCACAATGCTACTGAATTACTGCGTGAAACCGCGCTTTTATTGTTAGCCGGGTTGTGCGTGGAAGTGTGCTGATTGGGAGGAAAACGGTCACATTTTACCTGTAAGCACCTTCCTGGGGGGTGCTTTCCTTCCTGGCCATTCCGTGTGGAGTAAGCCCAAGCAGGACAACAGTATTATAGTCAGGACGTATTCTGCGTCGTATTAATTTAAAAGGAGTCACTCAGACTATCACAGATGGGAAAGGGCAGGGGGAACTAAGGGAGCGCTAGGCTGAACGCGTTTTTGCCTGGGCTCTTAGGCACTTGTGTTCACTTTTAACAATTACGTGTGTGTGGTAGCACCGCAGCATACGATCTGTGCTGTGAATTCACCCGTTTCAAGCTACGTAAGAAAAAAAGATAAATTGAGGATTGTGTCATTAGCTTTTCAAAATACATTTTTCAAAGGTTTCTTAGTATGCAAAATAATTTCTTTTTTAGTAGTAGTACATCTCAAACAGCAAGTAGATCTTTGCAACTACATTCTTACAGCTTTTTGGAATGTGTGTTGTCACAGCATTTGTTAGAGTTGTATTAGCTGTGCTGTAAACTCACAGGTATCAGTATATTAAAGCAACAGTTTTGCAATTTCTATTTTATCCTCATTCTCTAAGTGTCCTATGCAATGACCACAGTTAAGAGCCGAGGAAGCCGGATGATCGTTACAGTGGTATTTGACAGATGGGATCGATGGAGCGAGGACAGGAGTTAATGCAGTTGTTTGTGGCAGGGCTTTGTGCTTCCTACGTTCTGTTACCTTTCAGGCCAGGTTAGCATGGGCTCTTTTATTGTGGCATATGTCAACAGAAGCGTACTCCCATCTGCTGCTCTAGAGTTAGATGCCCAATTATTCAGAGACCAAACACATCGCAGTACCTGGCTCCGTTCGTAATTACAGGTGCGTTGTGTTGTGAGGAGCCTGGTGCATTAATCAGACCCTTAATTATGAAAAGGTGGGTCTTTTGTTCTGCTCGGAGGGTGAGTTTACCACCCACTTTATGAGCTGCTGCATCCATCTGCTCTCTCTTTTTGAATGTTTGCATTGACTGATATTGACTTTAAAATGTATCAAAGGAAGTGATTAAAACTAGTTTAAACATTAACTCGAGTGGCATTTTAGCTTATTCAGGAAAGTGAAAGCATTATCTGCTACTATGTTCAAAACTAATATTATTGGTTTAAAATATATTAACACAGTTACTTCATAGGATGTTACTGCTGTAAATACTTGGCAGAATGCTAAATAGACTCTGTCCAGGTGTTTAGCAGTGCTCTGAGAAAATACTCGTGTAGTAACAGCATATCTTCATATAGAGAAAAACAAGTTTGACTTTTTTTTAGTTTTTGATGTAGAAATTGAGCATATGGACTCATTCTGAGACTAAATTTAAGTTCAAACCTTCTTTAACATATCATAAAACTGGTAAATGTGGACCTTGAAAATGGTTTTCCCTTGCAACCTTTCTTTGAAATTTTATTGAGATGAAAAATAATTTTCTACTCAACATAGAAACAGCTTTATCTAATTCTTAAGCAAATATGATGTTGCAGGTAAGGATTATATAGATTCTGTGCCTAATTTTAAACCTGCTGAAACCTTGTAGGAAGGAAATATTAATTCAAATGCAGGAACTTTGCTCTGATTTGGGGAGACTGTGAAGGGTTGAAACGTGGAAGGATTGAAGTTGAAACACCTCAAACGTGGTCTGTGTCATGGGGTAATGATGAGAGCAGAGCTGTGCTTGCAGCTCTGTTCTTCCACATTGCAGTGCTACCTCTTAAAAACAAAAAGCCCCACTGTTCCTTCAAAAGTTGAGCAAAACGCTTTTCTTCCCCAAGGCTTATCTGTGTTTTCTATCTTAATTATTTAGAAGAAGAGTGATTTAGAATAATCTAGTTAGCAGAGCTGGAACTGTGTTGCTGTGTGTGATGACTTCTTGCATTTGGCATCGCTGTATTTCTCAGCTAGGCCAGAGCAGCTCAGAAATCCCGTACGTGCTGGAGCAGCCTCGCAGCAGTAAGCCAGTGAGAGCCCCGAGCCCCGGCAGGGCAAGGGCGCGGTCGCTTGTGCCATCTCACGCTTTGCTGGCTACAGAATTGTGAGTAATATGACTTTAGGAAGTACCCCCTTTGGAGGGGGGTAATACTTCATCTTAAACTGGTTAGCGGTTTGAATGTTTTGAATCCAAAGTCTTACTTAACAGGAGAACAGTTCTTTTATGCTTAGACACGAAGAGACATGAGTGTTTGGAGGGTGTTTTTAACAGGAATTTAAGAGTACGAATATTACCACAATACAAAATGCGTTTTTTCTACTAATCGCATCTGCAGCGGAAAGTAGTGATTGTTATGTGATGATTAGGTTGTACGTAGAGCTGTGTGGCTCTGAATTATCACCTGGAGTAGCGTGGAACTGGTGAATTGCAAAGTTAAATCCACTCAAACTCTCCCTTTTGGTTTTGGGCCTTTTTTTTCTTTTTCTTCTTCTCAAACAGAGAACTTCTCTTTCAGGATATCTTAAATACCGTCATAAAGCACTGCCCACCTTGGTTTTTCTTCCTGGGCTTACCTGGCTTTACAATGCTGATAGGAGACTTCATTACCGCGGCAGCCAGGGTTCTGAGCACAGACACGCTGGAGGTGAGTATGGCAATGCCCAGGGCCCCGTCCCCCAAGGGCGTGAGCTTGCTAACGAGGTTCGGATGTCTCCACTCTAACAGGTGGCAACTCATTAGTGCAATGCGAAACGGGACTCTTGGGGCAGATACCATGGCAGCTGATGTGTGAAATTGTGGGGTAAGGTGACATACTAGTGTTGCAAAGGTGTTTCATCAAAAGGCCAAAGTGTGAGAAATCATATCCTCGTTAATATTGCAGCACGCCTGTGCGCTAAAAGCAGGACCTGGATTTCAGAAACTCATTAGCTTTTTACAGTGAGCAAATATTGAAAATATGGAATTCTTCTGGTAATACAGAGTTTCTTACTAAATATTGACACTAACGGAAATGTGGCTCTAAATGACTACATTAGCAAAGGATAAGTAAAATAGCAAATCAGTGATGGGATGCCGAAATAAGGGTGAAGGTCTGGCAATCCTGGGAAGAACATGAGAGCACGAAATGCTGGTTCAGGGGAGACCTTTCTGTCCGTGTTGGCCAAGTGCTTTTACCGCTGCTCTTGACATTTCTGCGGCTGAGCAGGTGGCCCTGCACAGGGACACAGCCCTCTTGTATTTCAGCAGGGCTGAAATGCCGAGCCTAGCCACCCTTTTTTCATTGGCCCTCAAGAGCTTGCAGCCATTCATTTTCTGACATCTTTAAAAAAAAAAAAAAAAAAGAGCCTGATTGTTGATCCAAAGCCTAAAGTACTATTAAGAAATGACAACTCAACTTTCTGGGAGGGGGAGAGCCATGCCACCACCTTCCATTTTTCCTACAAGCACAAAACTTGCCGTGCATTGTATTTTCAACATTACGCAAAATTATATAGCAGTAGGTGCTGCCTTTATAGCTCATGCCCTGTTGCTTTTGATGGTTCTCTTGAAGTAGGGATCCCTCTATGCATTTTGATCTTTTATATAGTCAGTTTAAGTGTATTGTGCTGTCCTTAGTCACATGATCAGCTAATAGTAGTGCTGGATTAGTGCTTAAAAGTCTACCTCAGCTTTTATTTAGGTTGTTCTGTATTTTTTTATTGACATGCAATCGCTGATAATGACCGAGGTGTTAAAAATGTGGAATATTCATAGGACAGGGGCCAGGTCCCTGCTGGAGGAGCAGCTCAGCCTCAGAAAAAGAGCAGCAAAAAGCCTAGGGAAATGAGCGTCTGCGAGTCATCACTTTAATGCTGCTTTTGCTGTAGTTGTGAAGGAAAAGCTACCGGGGCCCGTTCCTGAGGACGCTGCTGAGGCTGCAGCACATCTGTACAGCACATCTGGTGCTTATGGTGATAGACACGAGCCTTGCAGCTTATGCCGTTCTCATAACTTCAGGAAGAAAATGGTTTTGGTTACTTTTCCTTCATTAGGCTCCCCGTTCGGAAGCTCACACCATCCTTGGTTCTCTCGTTTGCTTTCCAAATACCTACCAAGAAATCCCCCTCTTGCGGCCCATTTCAGAAGCTGGCGATATCATCGCAGGAACAGCAGATGTGAAGGTAAAGTCATGTTTTATTAGTAAATCCTTAGGTAACCTAACAATGTTTTTACTATATAGGTACTTTGTTTCTACCTTGCGCTTTTGGTTTAAAAAATAAACCCCTCGTCTCCTCAAACCTCACAACTGCATGCATTATATGCACTTACTCGATAAGCATTGCTTTGCTTAACGTGCGCCATAAAACTAACAAAGCTTAGATACTGCAAATTACATTTATTTTCAAGGAGAGCGAACTGGCTGTGATCAAATGCGATGTTGTCCAGCCAGATGCCTGTCAGGTCAATTCATTAAGTGATGGTGGTGGTGGTATTATTTAAAGCGTCGGTTCATTGTATCTGTGTATATTAGCTTCTTCTGTAAGAGATGTGGGGTGTGCCTAAGGGGAGATGGTTTTTACCTTTTTGGTATTACGGTAAAATGGTAAACTTCCACTATTAGACAGAACCATCAACTTAATGTGAATGGTTTTTCCCTGAGAATTAATTTCAGTGGGATGCTCTGAGACACAACATAACTTTATTTCATTTGTAACTATATCAAAATTGCACAACTTTATAGTGGTTGTATGAAAAAGGTGCTTATTCTAATTTATTTATTATTTTAGTGCTACCTCATAAATATTTTACTGAAGAATGCTACGGAGGAGCCAAGTGAAGCTGCAAGGTAAAATACTGGGTAAAAGAAAAAATGGGAAAGTCTTTCTCAGTACTGTTTTTTTGATGCTTGTATGGCAGAGCGGTTGCTGCTGCCTTGTGGTTTGATCCTGCTTGGATGAGTTATTCACTTTAGCCCTATCAAGATGAGGTTTACTCCATGCCACGAAGGTGTTGACCTGTTGTGTGACCTGAGAGAGGGGAAAGAGAGATTATGTCTTTGTTCATTTCTTTTTCTTTTTTTTCTAAATATTCTTCTAAAACCTCTGACAAAAACATTTTTTCTTTTAAAAAAGATGCATAGCTATTTGTGGCCTTGGAGTTTGGATATGTGAAGAGCTGACGCAGTGCACAAACCATCCCCAAGTGAAGGAAGCAATCAATGTCATAGGTGTGACACTGAAGGTATTACTGTGACAGTCCCCGTAATCAATAATAAACATTGTGTAAAAAAAGGTATTTTCATTTTTTTTAAATAGCTGCTGGTTATACGAAGCACAATCTGCTGGTTTGTTTGTCTTTTCATTGCTTAAAGCACGACAGGATGCTGCTTAATACCCAGCTGCTGGCAGCTTTTTGTGTAGCGTTAGTGATACGGCATTGGCCATCTTCAAAAAGATGTCTCCCCGTTCTGAACCTTTGTGTGTAATTCGTAGCTCACTATGTCCAGTGAGCACCGTTTGGATCCTTATGCCTCCTGCAAAGTTGCCGAGGAGTTACCCGCACAGTTCTTCGGTGTCGCCAAGGTGGTGTCCTGTACAAAAGTGCAAAACACTTGCAAAACCAGCATGTGAATGTGTGCCTAAAGACCCTTTCCACAACAGACCACGTTAAGACTGCATAGATGACGTCAAGGCTGCTGTTTCCTAATGCTGACAGTGTGATTTTGCAACATTAACACTTTTATTGTTGTTATAGGTGCAAAATAATTTAAAATGTCGAAAAGCAGAATGTATTGTCTGGATATTTTATTTGGCTTTTAATCATCTTTTCTTTTCTTCCAGTTTTCTAATAAACTGGTAGCTCAAGTAGCCTGTGATGTTCTTCAGCTGCTGGTTTCTTATTGGCAAAAGCTGCAGAAGTACGAATCCTCGCTGTCCAGAAAAATTACTGAAGTACGTCAGTTTCTTTAAAATGTTTGTATGGAAATCATATGCAAAATTGTCTTAATTCCCTGCTTGAGCTCCTGTAACTGTGGCTTTATGTTAACTTTTTCTTTCTTCTGCAGTTATTGTTAGGAGATGCACTGCTGTAGTCCTAGGACCAGTGTACTTCTCTCATTTGTAGCAATTTATTTCCAAAATGCTCAGTAAAGCTTTTCATTTCACTTGGGCATTGATCTACAAGGGTGGTTAGATGCTCCTCTGAGAATTTAACCTTTTTCATACCCTGTTCAAATGAAGCTTGTGCTCTGTCTTTATAGTGAAAGAAGTTAAATGTCTTTCTGAAATTTTGTGTATTTTAACGTAGATCCTTGTGGCCACTATTGCATTTCTTTTGCCGAGTGCTGAATACTCCTCTGTGGAAGCAGATAAGAAGGTACGTCACTGAAAAGAGCAGTCTCCTTTCTTTGTGCTGTTTGAGATGGTTATTAAAGGAAGTTGCTTGGAACCAGAGTCGTATTTTAAACTTTTTAAACCAAACCTTTAGCTTTGGGTGGATTTAACAGAATATACCTAAATACTGCCGTGCATGTTTCTGTTCAGTTTATAGTTTCACTGCTGCTTTGCTTGTTGGATTGGTGTATGGCATTACCCATGAAAATGCTGCTGGAGCCGGTATCTGCTGGTGTTCTTGAAGATCAGCATGCCTCCAAAGCTCCTTTACTGGACTATATTTACAGAGTGAGTATGAGGAATGGACGTGATTTATTGTGTCTAGATGTTTAAAGATCCCGTTAGGCGCAGAAGCATTTTTAGCAAGCTGTAGAAAATGGTGAATTCTCGCAGTGTGGGCAGAAGTTGTACGGATGAGAAGTTAAGAATGTAAAATGTTAAGCTGATAAGAATTAGAGGTGTAGAAGAGACTAAGGACGGTGAAGAGAGAAAGGTAAAATGCTAAAAAAAGTGGGAAAATAATCTTTGCAAAAATATTTGTATTATTTGAAATGGGCTGTTAAAATACGAAATAGGTCCTGAAGTGAGCTGTTAAAGTACAAAATCAGTGCTGACAAAGAGCGTTGTTTTAAAAATGCTGAAGTTAGCTATAGATGGCTTTTGTAGCATGTCCTGGCTTTCACAATGTCAAAATTAGGGTGGGTCACTCCTCATTGAGCGCATTTAAGTGGGTACTGTAACGGACGCTTTGTTACTTCTTCAGGGTCGTGCTTGTCTGCTTGCAGGTTCTGCACTGCTGTGTGAACGGCTCCAGCACGTATACTCAGCAAAGCCATTACGTGCTCAGTCTGGCGGATCTCTCCTCCAGCGATTACGACCCGTTTTTGCCGCTGGGGAATGTCAAGAGCTCTGAGCCAGCCCAGTGCCACTCCTCCACGGATTTGGGCAACCTCCTCACTGTCGCCGAGGGTAAGAGAGGTCACAGAGCGTGGTGAGGACCAGCATGTCAACATTCACCAGCTAGGAAATAAAGCTTTCCAGGTTACATATCCTCCTTGAAAATGTGCTTCACCTTACCGCACGTAGCAAGTATTCCTTGAAAACTGCATTTTTTTAAATGCATGTCAGTTGCCTCTGTGATAGATGTGCAAGTTTGTTGCTGGTATTGTTCTTTGCGAAGATCACAGGAGAAAGGAAACGACACTGTGGTGCTGTATAGCAAGAAATTTGTACAGAGATAGGATAGACCGAGAAGCTGGTTTTGCCTTTGGTGCTACTTATAATTTAGTATATAGAATTGAATTAACTTCAACAAATGAGCCCCAAATCAGTCGTCTTTCAGAGGGATGTGGCTGCCCTTCTTCAATTTTTCAGTAGAAATGACTCCATTGTCAGAGAACTTGCCTGTTCCGAGTGATGTGAGAAGAACGGGTATGATTTGGACCACGTTCTGCAGCTG
>KL280741.1:0-19348 GCA_000699545.1 Podiceps cristatus | reverse complement strand
CAGTGGACAGGAGGTTTGAAGTGAAAGTTAGTTCATCTGTCCCTTCCCTTCAAAAAAATGTACAGCACATTTTTGAAACTGAGTCATCAGGTACAATTTATGTCAAGTATTTTTAAGCTATGATGAATTCGATGCTTTTTGGCCACATGTTAACTGGAAATTGTAAGACAGTCTTGCTCAGATTTGCCCTGGCTAAGCTCGAGAAGGTGATGAAGGAGTTTTCTTGCTGCGGCCCTTTCAGATCTGAGCAGAGCAGAAGTGTCTTAAAAGGGTCAGGACAACTGCCATACTTGTTCTGCAGAGGTGGTACAGCAGCAACATAAACTATCCAGCCCCATCTTTCCGGGCAGCCTTTGAGACAGAGGTGAGCTGGTAGCAGGTGAGGTTGGAAGCAGAAAGAGGTGGAATATTTTGATACCCTGTGCTCTGGTCAAACTGGGAAGGGAGCGTGCAAGGCTCTTGTCCGTCAGCCAAGCTCACAGGAAGGCCGTGCTGCCTCCCCCTGACAGACCTGCGTTACCTTTTGACTCTTTGAGCTCTGCTTCTTGAGAGATGTAGCACAGGGTTAGACACATGGTGTGCAGGGGGTGAATTCCCTCCAAAGTCACTTTTGTGATGGAAGTCATAACAGGGATGCGCAGATTCAGGAATGATTATTAGTGTCTGATGACCTGGCCAGGATTATGTAATGACACTGAGTAAGAGCTAAAAGGTTTTATATCCCATAAACTTGGTTCTCGCTTGAGGGTGAACTGCAAGGCTTTTGAAAACGTGTGAGTTTGATTGCTGTCTGGTAACTAAATAGGTGCAAACGTTAATCACTTTAAAAAGTCCTTAAAAATAAGAACAGACACACAT
This sequence comes from Podiceps cristatus, assembly GCA_000699545.1. NCBI lineage: Eukaryota > Metazoa > Chordata > Aves > Podicipediformes > Podicipedidae > Podiceps > Podiceps cristatus. The sequence continues at coordinate 18,490 of KL280741.1, read as the reverse complement.
GCAGGCTATAGGCAGGAATCTGAAAGAAGAGCTAAGTGCTATGTTTTTAGTGTATTTTTTAAACCACGTTTAATCCTGCATATATGATTCTGTGAGTGACCCAGCAGCTCCAGTAGTTTATTCATTTATTTAAAGCAGCTTTGTAGTTCACCTTGAAAACCACTTCCTGCCATATGGTTATATTATTTCCCTGTGCCACGTTTTTTGCTAATTATCAAGACCATTTGCTTTAAAATAGGTGTTTTTAATTTCACAGCCTTGTCTGCCTCTCCTGCTTGATCCTGCCCTGGAGTCAAGAGGCTGTGTCTGTTGATTCTCCATGGCAACAGGCTGTGATTTACTTATTTCAATTTAATTAAAAAGCAGCTATCAAATTCTAGGCATCTTATATGTTCTTGTATTAGAAAAAATATCAGTGGATCAGTCTCCACAACAGATCTGCCCACCTCAAAAATAAAATTCTCAGCCTGAGCCACTGTCTTCTTTCCCAGTCTGTCCTCTTTGGAAGAATTTAGGAGAGGGAGGAGTGCTGTGACCTGTCCTCAGGTGGAGCAGATGGAGGCTGCTGGACTGAGGTCAAGGTAGGAGTCGAGTTTTGGACTCCAGTAGCGTTGCTGACAACATCGAGGTGCCAGTTTGAACCACAGGACTACCTTTTCAAGCCCATTAGGTTGCATCTGTTATTGTGCAGCTGTTGGGAGGTTTTGGGGCTTGAAGGGTTGGCATAAATACCCCAGATCTTGCCTGGAAAGGGGAGCATGGGTTTCATTCTCTGTGCGTGGACTCCCGCTTGCTGGGGCAGGCGCTTTCTGCAGAGCCATTTTCGGGGCTCGTGCGAGGTTGGGATGCCATTACAGGCTTGGGTGAAAAGGGCACAAACATCCATACTTGCTGCAGTGAGAATGCAGAAAATGGCAGTTCTGCTAGAAATGTTACTGTGTTTATCAGCTTTCCCCACGTGAGAGATTTTACAAGTCCAAGTTCTTTGTGTTGTATTTGGTTTTTTTGGTCCATCTGGAAGCATATCTGGTTTTTGATGTGTGCATGATATGGCTTTTGGTTTTAAGCTAGTCACAGCACAGAAGCCCACAGCGCCATGTTGGTTTAAGCATGCTGGGTATTTGTATGCAGGCTGGAAATGAAGGCCTTAATACTAAATTAGTTTTCCAAGTGCTGTGGTTGTACAAATACTAGTTTGTGTTAGTCAGGGATAAGGAAACACACAGTCAGTGATGGGTGGTTGTGGGCTAAAGAGGGAATGGTGTCAGGAAAGGATTTTGGGGATGGATGGAGGAACATCTTGAATTTACTGACCTACAGGTGTTAGGTTTGGTAGTAAATGGATGGAGTGGAACCAGTGTAATTGAGTGCCAAAATTAACACTCCTTTTTGTCTTCAATACCCCAGTTCTTAATAGGATTATTTTCCCCTGAAGGGACTGTTCAGATGACTCAGCCTTTGGAGTACCTGCGTGCCCATAGTGTTTTCTTCCTGGGAGAAGCTGGGCCTGCTCAGTTGTGTAACTAGACTCAGGTGCTATTTCTGAGCTCTTCTAATGTGTGGAAGAAGAAAAGTTGGCGGTGCGTTTTTATTAAGCCTTAAGGAGCAGTTATCATCAGAAGAGTGCCTGTACAAAGCTGCACTTCCCCCCACCTTTAGTGTTGCTGCTTCTGGTGCTTTTTCAAAGTTACTGCTGGCAATTTTTAATAACAGACATAGGTTCTTGCCTCTCCTAGCCAAGCCAAAGTCAGTGAGGCTGTGGCAGAAAACACTGGACTCTTTACTGGCTTGCTTTTCTTCATCAATTAAAATTATGTACAGAGTTTCTAGCTGTGGGTTCCTGGTGATCATGCACCAACTGGGCAGACCCAGTCCTTTTTGAGTCTGTGAGGTTAGCTATTAAACATATATTTACTAGTAAAGGGAGCATGTTTGGTCTATGGGGTGCCAAGCGGTAAATCTGAAATCACATGATGTTGTTCCTAATAAAAATAGAATAAAACCAAGCAAAACTTCAAAGCAAGCTTTTGTTTGTTACTGTATTTAAGCAGATACATTCAAGGAATTTATATCCAACTGGTAACATCCTTAATTCTTTATTACTGGTTTTACTAGAGTACAGGCATGATCTGTATTCTTAAAGAGTTCATCTGTTCCTCTTGCTTATCCAGCTTTGAAGTAGACCTTGCTGATATTAATTTCTGTATAGGCTGTAACCTCATCTATAAAATGAAGGGAATACTTCATACAGGCAGCTGTGAAGTTACGTTTATTGTCTGTAAATTGCTTTTAGTAATTGAGCAGAGGAGGTGGAGAGGAATAAAGACAGTGGAGTAATATGGGCTTGATTTTTATTTATTTATTTTTATAAAAAAGAACTGCATTATTTTTGTTCATCTGATGATGTAGAAGTAGATAAAGTGCTTTATCAAGAGCACCCTGAAACTAGTTGTTAAGTTTGTAATGAAAACAGACATTTCTGAGCATAGTGATGAAGGCAGCCATCTTGTTTGATAATAACAGAGTCCAATTTAGAAACAGGCACAATTATTGCTGGAAATCGTACAGTACTTCTCATACTTCTCTCTTGTTTGGCTCTGCTCAGTTTTAGTGTCAGTCTTTACCTACATGGCTGCCTTATCACCCACTTCAGAAATGTTATTGGTAGGTAGAGCCTAATAATAGGTAAAGCTTCCTGGTTTAAGATTATTAGTGAACACCTCGATTGCAGGCTTTTCAGCTAGGCTCCTTCTTTTGTGCTGACCAGTATACTTGTTGGGGGAAACTGCAGTTTCATGTGGGTAAGGAGGGATTTTTCTTGCTATGGCTGAACCAATCTAACCACTTGCTCCTGGTAAGAGGGGTGGTCATGCCTTGTTTGTGACTCGGTGGCTGCATCCCTTGCCTTGTGCCCATTCTGATGCTAATTGGATCCAGTTTGTTCAGCTTTCAGAAAGCTGTCTTGCCCAAAAATGTAAAAAAGTGAATAGTTTTCCCCTGGGACAGAGCGCTGAACCTGCTCACCAGGTTCAGGCTAGTATCAGAGCTGCCTCGCAGGAGGGGCGAGATTTGTTTTGCCAGCAGTGAAAGGTACGGAATGAAAGAAAGGTGGAAGTGGGCCCCCCCTTTTTTGGCAGCAGTGAACTATTAGCCTGGTTCAGCTGTAATGTGAAACCTCACCCTCAGCCTTCATTTTCAGGTTCCTCCCTTCCCCTCTGCTCCTCTCCATCTTTCCCCAGGATATACTGGTGTGCCTCCAGATGCTGACTCCAGTCCCAAGCAGTATTTTCAAAAGGAGAAAAAAAGGAAAAAGGTTGAGTTTAACTGCCTCTGCAGTAAGAGATATACCATAGCTCCTGAGAGCTCATTGCTAACAGCCCATTGCTATGAGCCTAAGAATTATTATTATTAAGCTCATATATTATTATTAAAGGGCTCAAACAATAGTAGCTGTAACCCTCCCCTGTCAGAGGGTAAAAGGAGACTGCCTGAGGAGATAGCTGTAGGCTGAGTTTGTAAAAGAGCTTCCCCAAATGTGGTCATGGCAGTTGTTTGGACTGCAGCCTCAGAGTTGGTGGGATCAGGTGGTCCCTGAGGTCTGGGGCAAATGGCAAGGGCAGGGAAACATCTGGAGAATTTTCTGCATGCCCATGGTGAGCCCACGGCACCAGGAGGAGGTTTCGTCATCTCCAAACTGTGACTTGCCGTTGCTGCAGGTGCTACTGCCTAACTAATTTTAAGGCATCAGCAGAAATTGGGAAGGCCTTGCGGGACACTGCTGTGGTATCGCAGAACGGTGCTGTCTGGCCCTGGGAATATGATGAAGCCAAGGTGTGCTGAAGCTCAGACTGAGTGGCAACTAGCCAAGGTGAACTTTGCTTCTGCTGATGAGCCTGGACAGTCTTTGCCTCAGCTTTGCCGTTGATGTATTGGTGTATCTGTATTAGCCCTTGCTGACTGCGGGCAAGGAGGGATGTGTCACCTAACGAGATGCAAGTCCCAGCATCTGCTTAGCAGGGGCACAGTGCAGGTCAGAGTGTGCATTTGGGAGACTAGATGGAGGCGTCTGTTGGCCTACGGTGATTGCTTTATGGCTAAAGGAGCAGATGCTGTGTCTGTCTGGTGAATTTTATAAGCATGATGGTGAAGATGATGTCAGTGAAGAGTGGTGTGCCAGAGGCAGCAGGGTGCAGTGAGCCTATGCATGCATGGACCGACCGAGCGGCCGTACCTGGCGGGAGGGGCAGGTTGTAATCGGTGTGGTGCACAAATTAGAAAGGTTTGTGCATTTTCAAATAAGGAAAGTAAGGAGGAGGGACGAGGGAATTGGCTCCAACTTGAGAGCTGTTTGAAATTTGTTTCATGCTGTACTTCAGTTGGTTGGGTCTTTTTTTTAAGCATTTAAGCCTAAATTCTTCTTGTTGGTATGTGAAGACATTATGGCAATAGAAGGATTATTGTAGGGTTGTGTTGCTTTGCATGGTAAGATTATACACTGGGTGGCTGTTACAGTGGAATTGTGTTCCAAGGATGGAGTGAATAAAGGAAAGAAGCAGTGTATTGATATTAAATAATGATGCCACTGGATATGCTGAGCACAAAGTGTCTTTGTTTTCAAGGATATGTTTGTTTGTTTGTTTTTTAAAAAAATCTGACACATTTATAAGCCAGCTGCATTTTTTTTTTTTTTTTTTTTTAAGGACAGGTTTATAAGAGTGGGGGCAATATAGAAAATGCTGTAAGTAATCTGATTGAGAAGTATGTTTTTCTTCCATCCCCTTGCACATGCGTGAAGCCTCTGGGGAAGATGTTAGTGAAGGAGCTGGATAATCGGGGCCTTCTCTGGAGCTGCCGTTGTTCTGATTGATGTAGTGGGTATTAGCTGGGGGATGTGTACAGATGCAGGGGCTGTCTGGGGTTTCATCTCTGCAGTCTCCCTTTTTTTTTTTCCACTGCTTTTGGATAGAGATATGTATCCTGGCACTTTTGCCTTCCACCTACATCTTTCTCATCTCCTGTAAATACTTGCTGATTTTTTTTGTTGTTGTTCTGGCAAATCTTCAGTTGTGCTTATAACGGGTGACTCTCCTGTGCTGCTTAACCAGGCTCATGATGATGGGTGTTCCAGTAAGCCAGTCTTTTCCTGGATCTCTTAGCTGAATTTTCATGTAATCCGCCCAGTCTGAAGCCATCTCTGCTGTTGCGCTCGTTGCTCTAGTGAAGATCCAGGTATTGTAGCTGACTCTAGCAATGCTCCAGCTGCCCTGTGGGGTGCGAAGGAATGCAGTGAAAGAAGTAGCCGCCTTGTTTGTCCTCAGACTGGAAGTGCAGAAGGTACTATAGAGTTCCCGTGTAGGACTGCAATAATTAAATAGTGCTGGGGGGAAAAGGAGGGAGGAGAGCATGTGGTGGTCATTTCAGATAGATTAACAAAGAGGGGCTATTACAGTGCCAGCAGAAGGCATACTTCTGTGGAAGTTCCTAGCCAGGAAATATTTTAAAAAGCTGTCCCAGAGAGTGAGAGGAAAGCCTGAGAGGTCTGTGCTATAATTAATTGCCCAGATACCAGTGGAAGAGCATTTTGGAGAAGGGAACTCATACATGAGCAGGGTGTGGTGTAGTGAGGGAAATGGGAATTTCCTGACTTTTGTTTGCAAAGCTCAAGTGTAGAAGGAATTCTAGACATAATAAGTGGAAAGAAGGACTAAAATTAATAGATAGTTCCTTTTTTTTTTTTTTTTTTTTTTTTTTTTTTTTTTTTGTGCTGCGTGCTCCTGGCTAGTGTTAGTTGAACATCAATTGAAGCAGTACAGAGCATACTTGGAAACTGGAGACATTAAGCAGAAAGAGGGAGCGAATCTGATTAGCTCTGCTTTTCATGCATTAAGCAGAAAGACGGGCTGAAATGTGATTGCAAACAGATAATAGCAGCAGGCTCCTGAGGCACCACCACGACCCAGCATATGGGGTGATGGATCTAACTATGCCATAGAACGATTTCTTGTAATAGAAGCTGCTTGTTTTTATGTTGTGGTTTCTGTTGTACTTTCTAATTATCCTTTTCATCACTGTCTGCCGTTTTGAGCCTGGCCACACGGGATGGCTCAGCCCCCTGGAATGTGTGCCCCGTTGAGCACTTCTGCCCTGAATAGTAACTGTAGCTCTGGTAGCCAAATGGCAGAGGGAAGAGGTGCCAAGGCTCCAGAGTCCTAGCTATTTTCCCCTCTTATTTCCAAGAATAATGGAAGTAACAGCTGCTGCTTTTGCCATGCTGGGAAAGATGAGTGCTGGTGTTGTGTGTAAAGCTCTTAAGTTTCCTCTGAAAGCACAAGTGTTGAGGTTTGCTGGGAGAAGGTTCCTAGTGACCTGAAAAAAGGAACATCTATCAGGACTACTTATAAAAAATAAATAAAAGCTGGCTTCACTACACCAGTCACTTTCTCAGCCCAGTATCAGAGATCCCGGAGACACTTCCAGTCTGTGGCCTCTCCTCCACATGGAGCAAACGGAGCAGAGAAAACAGGCTGGCAGAGACTTGGCTGGTGCAGGCTGGAATTGGCACTGCCGACAGGGCATCCAACATCCCTACGTGCTGCTGGGGGAGTTTTCTGTGTCAATGTGGTCTCCCCTTTCCCAAAACAATTTGCTTTCCCTTCTTGCCACACAAGGTTTTTGTTGATGGAAAGCCTAAATAACCATTTCCAAAACTGGTCTGGATTGTGGGAATGCAAAAGCGAGTGAGAAAAGGGAAGAGCAGAGCTCTCCTTAAAATGTCTGAACAAAACAGAGTAGTAAGAAGCTCGTGTGTGTGTGTGTATGTGGCGGGTCAGACTAGTGTTTCTGTGACCTTTTCTCAACTGTGTCTTGCCTTTCCTGCCTGCTGCCTCTCCTTGCCTGTCAGGGGACTTCCACTTCCTTCCCGCTGACCTGCAGGTCTGCAGGCAGCCTCCCTGCCCTTGTGGCAGCTCCCAGCTCTGGCTCCGAGCCCAAGCTAATAATCCCGTCCGATTTTACTGGCTTGTGCTTTGCTCCAGTCCTCGCTGTAGGGGAGATGGTGTGCGAGGTTGTGGTTTGCGTGACTTTCAGCATCACACTGGCCCTGGGATTCTACCCGGTAGCATCTGTGTGAAACCCAAACCTCGTAATAAGCACCGGCTGAGCCTCTGGTAGAGCCTGGCTTTGCTCAGCGAGGCCTCTTGCTTCTCTACCTGTAGGTGACTGGCTAGCACAGATGTCGTCCAAACACACCTTCTAATTGTCTGTGGCTGTCCGGATGATTGCCGGCAGTATGGGGTTCGGGTGGAAGTAGGAGGTGTTGATAGCCAGGAGAGGAAAAATTCATCAGGTACCAGAGAGGATAATGAAGATCTCCTCTCATCACTCTCCCCACGCATCAAAGCACACTTAAAAAAATAGAGCATTCATCTTTGACCCCCATTAATGGCTGGCTTGGTCTGTGTAAGAGTTTTATGAGTCTGCTGCTGCTCCCACAGAGTTTAATTATTTAGAGCATGAGGTGGAGGTTTGTGCTTTCACTGCTGACGGTCCAGGGTTCAGGCCCTCCTGATGGGCCGGGGGAGTTGGTTACAAAGGCAGTCTGGCTGCATGTTCAACCACTTGCTCTGAGGAGCCGAATGGACATGTGAGCTGCAGCTGTGCAGTCCTTGTCAGGGCTGGGAGCAAATCCTTCTCTCGTGGTGTGAGCTCATTCAAGGTCTGTGTCCTTATCTTCAGGGTACTTAATGGTCTGGACCTGAGATACCTTAAATGACTGCCTGACGCTGTTGGGCGAGCATACTTGTAGCAGATCCTGCTTGTTCCTGAGCCTAGAGTGTCCCGATCAACGGTAGAGGATTTAGGGGATGGTGTAAGACTCTGGCAGCAAAAGTGGTTGATATTGGTGGATCTGGGTTTGGCTGATAGCAAAATAAATTTATGAGTGAACTGGGAAGCCTCGTTTAATGTGGAAGGTTCACACTGTATTTCTCATACCATGCCCATCGATAATGAAAATGCCTACCACAGCAGAGAGCAAGCTAGTGGGGTCGCCTGGTATGTTGCTGCTTCTGAAGCCTGAGCTTGTTGTGCATGCTGGGGCTCACTTCTGTACTCTCACCTGCTGCCATTTCTTACCCCCTGAGCTCAGGGACCACTTGAACCTTCCACCTTCTCACATCTGCTCTCCTGCCATCTCCTTGTATGTGCCCGATCTCCTGTTTTCTGTGGTAGCAAGGGCCTGTGCAGGCTCTAGGTTGTATGCCAATGGGCTCTTCATGCTGTCCCTATTTACCCTGGTTTGCATCTTCTCACTCCTTTTCCTATTTCTATTTAATTTCCTTTGGTATGGGACTAACGTTCCAGGTTGTGTTGGGAGACTGGGTTGTGCTGAGATGGCAGAAAGAGGGTGGTGGGGAGGAAGGGCCTTATACTGGTACATGCGAGTTTCTGCCATCAACTCAGTCTTTAATCTGTTGGTCATTATAGACCTAGCTAAATCAGCTGGATCTGCTAGACAAATGCCAGGTGCTCTGTGTCTTGCCTCCATATTCTACTCTGTTTCTCTATTTTTTTTTTTCCCCTAAAAATTAATAGGATTCTGCCCATTGATGATAAAAACATCGCCTGGAGTTTTGGAATGGATCAGATGCGTCAATCAAATGTTACCACATTGCACCCAAAGAGAGGAATGCCATCCAGCTGGGGGTAGGGCCTGTTTTTTCTTTGCCCCCATCAGTGTCTAGAGTTATTGGAAACCTTTTTTTTTTTTTTTTTAAATGTAAGAATTTTTAATAGAAAGTACTAATTTTAAAAATTAATTACTTTATTGTGTGAAAAAAAAATGACTGTTTTTTTTTATTGGTATGAAGCAATGTTGTACCGCTTTATATTCAGAATGTTATTAATAATCTTGAGGCTTTGCAGGGCTTTGGTAAAGAAAACATTTCAGTAACTACTTCAAATATTTTGGGAGGGAAATTTTGTGATTTAAATGAAAAAGAAATTACTCTGATTACTAAAAAAGATGAAAATAATTTAACTTTTTTTCAGCAATGTCGAAGTTCAGGTCATTTGTCCCAGCTCTAGAAATGAATGTAAAACAGACTTAATGCCCCTGCATAAACTGTTCCCTTGCAACGGGGAAGATAGTAGGAAGCTGCATCTGTTTGTACTGCTTAGGAGTATGTGGCTACTGTGGGAGCAGGTACAGCATGAGACCTGGAATGAAATAAAAGGTCGGAAAGAATGGGAATCCGGAGCCTTGCACAGGTTTAAAGCGCAGGTTGCAGCCTGAGTGGCAAACTGAAGTGGCTTTCTGGCTCCCTTCCACTTGCTAGTGCATGGCTACCCATTATCCTCTTGCTGGTATGCCACTTGGCTGTTTCAGCAGAGAGGCTGCAGAGACAAAACACTTATCTGGCTTTCAGAAGTGGGATGGACTTTCCAGGTCAGGCATGAGAAGATGTGTGTTAGGGTTTGTGTCCGGAAGTAATGCTGTTCCAGTGTTGCTCACTTGAAATCCGAAGCTCCTTATGCTTCATGTTGATTTCCTGTTCTTGTTAAAATTGCTTTTGCTTTAGAAACAAGGGTCTCAAAGCTGAGTGGTTTGACAGAGCGTGCTGCGGAATTATTCTTTCCTCCTCAGTATGTAAGTTTCCCAAATGAATGTTTTTGAAGTAAAGTAGTATCTCCCTACAGAGCTTGCTTCTGTTAAGTCTTTAGACTGTCACAGCAACAGCGAGACTACCAGTACAATATTAATAATGTATGTGTGTCCCTCATTTTGGACCTTTGTCAGTCACTTTAGCCTTGTCAGGTTGGGAGAGATGAGAAAAGCACGTATATGTTTTGCTGCTGTTCTCTCTGTATATCCTCTCAGGGTAGGCAGGATTTTGGTCTCCAGAGAATGTCTATCTGGAACCTTTTAGCAGTGTTAAATTTACACTGCTTTACAGAAATAATACCAGAAAAATAGCATAACGGTGTCTCATTTCAGTCATCTCTGCATAGAGTTGTACTGCTTTCATTGGAGGTCTGCAACAAGTGTGATTCAGATGTTTGTGAGCTTTGCTGGGTTGCAGTAGGTGAGGGAGAGGTGAACCTTTTATGGGTCCCTTCTGTGGGATGAGCCCAGCCAGGGTTTTGCTGTGCATGTATAATCAACCCCAAATGTTTCTGTGCTGCTGCAGCTGCACATAGCTTTTCTCAAAACTGGGCTTTCCGTCCTCGATTCTCTCCCTCACTCTCTTCTAAAGGGAGGGAGATGGTCAGGTAGTTTGTGTGTATCCTGAGTAGGTGTTGGCTGAGGTGAGGAGCAGAAGTCTCTCTGAGCCAAATGAATATGCGTCTTCAGAAATGAGGCTGATGGGAGGAAGTCACTAGAGAATTCACTTGGTTTAAATACAAAGCGTTAGTGTGTCTGTGCTTGTGCTGAATTCTGGAGTTAACTGTTGCAGGCTTGCACTTGGTGTTAGCAGTCATCTGAACACCTTCCATCTTGGCTGTCTACTAGGTACTTCTTCAAATCCTGTTGGAAGCACAGCACTACGTTTTGGGGAGTTTTGAAGGGCCACTGGTGTAGCATGCATGAACTAGTTGACATGTTTCAGCGAGTCTGTGTTCTTGCAGGCAGATACTGAACAGTATTGAGTCAGATTGGTCTACTTTGAGTGGTATTTAGCAAGCAGGTAAGTAGCTTGCAGGAGGGTGGAGAGTTAGCTCCCAGCTGTGGCTGATGATCCAAAGTGGTTGATTTACTCCAGGCAATGGAGACCCATGGGTTCTGTGCTACTGAGTCAGGATGGATGGATGGATGGATGGGACTGTCTAGGAGAGGAGAATGTTCTGCAAAGAATTTGATCTGTATCTTAAGCCTGAAATAGCTTTACTGAGGAAAGACAGATTTCTAGAATAATTGTTGGAGGAAAATGAATGTTTCTTTAAAACTGGATTACATTGTTTCAAATTCCGGTTTTGAACATTTTGGCTTTGAAAAAAGTTTGGCTCAAAAATTGCTGTGTGTGTGCAGAAGGATCTGCAGAAAGATTAATGGATAAGATGAAACTTGGTCTAATTGTTTTGTGTTGCACTCATTAAAAAAATCTTTTCTTTTGAACCTGATTTTTTTTGCCATAGTTTGTACCTTTGTAGTTCAAACATACTTTCCTCCTGGATTCTCTGTTAAATCTCCCTGAGAGCTTGTATGTACAGTTTGACGAAAACAAGATGTAGCTGAGTATAAGATTTCTTAAATTGCATAGCCAAATGGCTTGGCTGCTGGTGAATGGTTATAGGTTAGAAAGAAACAAAGATGCCTTGTTGGACTTCAGATGTCTTGGTTGCAGCAATGATAAGCGGCTAGAGCCTTACTCCTGGCTCTGCACTTGCGTGCTTCGTCTAATATACACTTGCACTTGTAACAGAAGACTTCTTGCAAAGCAGTGCTGATTTCTTCTGCAAAACAGAGAATTGGGAAGCTGAGTTGGAAGACTATCCTTCCTGTTTTTCTCCCCCTCCCTCCCCCCTCCTCTTTACAAGAAATTACTTTAAATAGCAGCAGGTTGCAACCAGAATTCTATAATAAGATCTCTGTTCGCTCTCCCTACTTTTTCACATGCAAAGTTGTGGCTGTAATTATATGACAGCTGCCCTCTTGGCTGACATGCAGCAGATTGAACTGGGGATCTCCAGAGCTAAAAGTGTGAGCTGCTACTCTGTGAGCTAAAGCTCTATAGCTGGAGGCTGTAATGATCTATATCCTTCATGACTGAGTGTAGAAGGGAGCTGCAAAAAGCACTTGCTGAGTTATGATGCGTACAGGGTACTCACTGTGTACATGGTTGCTTCCCGGGTGTACTGAAACCTTTCTTCTAGTGGTTTGTGATAATTGTACAAACTATTGTCAACTCATAGGTCCTTTAAAATGACACTCCATTTTGAAGCTTTTCTACCTTAAATAAAATAACTTTATTAGCCTGTTAGTCAGGCACAGACGTTCGTTGTTGTATGTGTATATTATGCTGAGCATGAGGGACCCTGATGTTACTGAGGTCCTTCAACTCCAATGCAGCATAAGTAATTGTTAACAATACTAAGTGCAATGTGAAAAATTCTACAGCACCAGTGATGTTCAGACAAATTTGCCTTTATGCTTTGCCATTGCAATATGTTTTTCATAGATGGCACCATGGGAGCTTTGTAAAAGCAAAGGAAGGAGAAGCTGGAATTGTTGGAATCTCTCCTGTTTCCTAAGGACCAGGAAAACCTGAGCAGTGCCAAAGTTTGTCAGGCTGAGGAAAAATGAAGGGAAGCAGAACCATATGGAGCTTCATGAGTAGTGTCAGCCGTGGGTAGCTTCTGCAACCAGTGTTGTGGGAGAGGGGGAAGTGTGTTACAAGTTGAGATATTAATTTTGAACTTTGTGATGTTCTTAACACCTCCTTCCCTCCGCTTCATCCCCAAACAAAAAAAAACCCAAAAAACCCCCAAAACCAAAAAACACCATCAAAAAGGGAGATAGACATCTGCTAGCTTTAAAGGGGGCAAAATATGCATTCCTGTTGATCTGCACAGTTCAAAACCAAGCTTATCTTTCCCCCATTCAAAACTATAAAAAGGAAATGTTTAAGGGATGCAACTAAACATTAAATAAAGTAAGAGCTGAGACAGCCTTAGTCTTCACTGGCAAGTCCTCTAGCCACACCACCAAAGTTGCAGAAGGCAAGGTCAGGGCCTGGGAGAATGAAGAACGGCCCACTGTAGAAGATGATCAAGTTTGAGAGCATCTAAGGAACCTGAAGGTGCACAAGTCCATGGGACCTGATGAGATGCATCTGTGGGTCCTGAGGGAACTGTCAGATGAAGTTGCTAAGCCACTGTCCATCATATCTGAGAAGTCGTGGCTGTCCAGTGAAGTTCCCACCATTTTTAAAAAGGGAAAAAAAGGAAGACCTGGGGAACTACAAGCCAGTCAGTCTCACCTCTGTGCCTGGTAAGATCATGGAGCCGATCCTCCTGGAAACTATGTGATTGGTGACAGCCGACATGGTTTCACTAAGGGCAAATCGTGCCTGACAAATTTGGTGGCCTTCTATGGCAGGAGCAATGGATGCCATCTACCTGGACTTGTGCAAAGCATTTGATACTGTCCCGCATGACATCCTTCTCTCTAAATTGGAGAGACATGTATTTGACAGATGGACCACTCGGTGGATAAGGAATTGGCCTCATGGTCACGCTCAAAGAGTTGCAGTCAATGGCTCAATATCCAAGTGGAGACCAGTGATGAGTGGTGTTCCTGAGGGTCGGTACTGGGACTGGTGCAACATTTTTGTTGGCAACATGAACAGTGGGATTGAGTGCACTCTCAGCAAGTTTGCTGACAACACCAAGCTGTGCGATCCACTCGGTGGATAAGGAATTGGCCTCATGGTCACGCTCAAAGAGTTGCAGTCAATGGCTCAATATCCAAGTGGAGACCAGTGATGAGTGGTGTTCCTGAGGGTCGGTACTGGGACTGGTGCAACATTTTTGTTGGCAACATGAACAGTGGGATTGAGTGCACTCTCAGCAAGTTTGCTGACAACACCAAGCTGTGCGATACGGACTTGGCAGTGATGGGTTAACGGTTGGACTTGATGACCTTAAGGGTCTTTTCCAACCTTGACAATTCTATGATTCTATGATATGGTTGACATGATGGAGGGAAGGGATGCCATCCAAAAGGACCTTGACAGGCTTGAGAGGTGGGCCTGTGTGAACCTCATGAAGTTCAACAAGTCCAAGTGCAACATTGGCCAATCCCAAGCACAAATACAGGCTGGATGGAGAATGGATTGAGAGCAGCCCCAAGGAGAAGGACTTGGAGGTATTTGTTGATGACAAGCTCAACATGACCTGGCAATGTGTGCTTGCAGCCCAGAAAGCCAACTGTATCTTGGCTGCATCAAAAGAAGCATGGCCATCAGGTTGAGGGTGGTGATTCTCCCTCTCTACTCTGCTCTTGTGAGACCCTACCTGCAGTACTGTGTTCCACTCTGGGGCCCCCAACACAAGAAAAACATGGACCTGTTGGAGCGAGCCCAGAGAAAGGCCACAAAGATGTTCAGAGGGTTGGAGCCCCCCTCCTGTGAAGACAGTTGGGTTTGTTCAGCCTGGAGAAAAGAAGGCTCTGGGGAGACCTTGTAGCAGCCTTCCAGTACCTGAAGGGGGCCTACAAGAAAGCTAGAGAAGGACTTTTGACAAGGGCTTGGAGTGACAGGACAAGGGCTAATGGCTTTGAGAGAGGGAAGATTTATATTAGCTATAAGGAAGAAATTCTTCATGATGAGGGTGGTGAGGCACTGGAACAGGTTGTCCAGAGAAGCTGTGGCAGCCCCATCCCTGGAAGTGTTCAAGGCCAGGCTGGATGGGGCCTTGAGCAGCCTGGTCTAGCAGAAGGTGTCTCTGCCCATGGCAGGGGGGGGGGGACTAGATGATCTTTAAGGTCCCTTCCAGCCCAAACCATTCTATGATTCTGTAACCTAAATCACTAAGTTAGTACTGGCCCAGCATGTCAGAAACTAACCTGATACCAGATATATTATTAACAGCGAGATTCTCTGCTGTAAACTAAGACCTTTTCCATATATATTAGGTCATGTCCAATTACACGACTCTGACCATGCTAAATCATGGTTTAGTTAATGGCCTCCACCCTAGGTGTATCCTCCACTGCCTTTCTTTTCATGAATTCATGCACACAGGGTTAGTATAAAGATACCTGTAGCACAGCCTAAGAAATTTCTGTTTCCTTACTTCCCACCTCACATGCCTGTCCTGTACCACCACTGTCATCCTATCAGTTATGCTGATGCAGCTATTGGTAGGACCATGGTGTAAAGTACATCAGTGACCTGATGTGGGTCAAAAGCCCCATCCCTCCAAATACATGAAAGGACACAGGCTACAGTGATCTAGTTCATGGTGCTGACTTGCAAGCAGCCTTGTTGGCAGAACTGGGGAGGAGATGTTGCAGGAGGGACAGAAGGAATTTCTTAAGTCAGTGTTACTCCTGAAAGAGGTGTCTTGTGGGACTGGCCCCATCAGGCCATCTCACGTGAATGGCTGCAGAATCGTCCTGGGGCTCAATTCTCTACTGCCTGCCCCGTCACTACTGACAAGGGGCAGTGGGATGAGGCTTCCCCTGCTTCCCATGGGAGCCTGTTCCACAGCCTAATAGACTTCACTGGCAGGAAATGTTTCTTGATTATGCTTTAATCATGGGTATCATACTCCTGGTCCCTGGGTTGACCTTAGCCTGCATCATCAATACAAGTGGCTTCCTTGAACATGCTGCCTAGAGCCCGCCCCCCCCCCCTCCTCCCCTAGAGCCCCCCCCCCCCCCTTCTCCTCTGGAATTTATTGCAGGCCTGTTTCAGCTGCAGACAGCTGTACCATGGCTCAAACTCTGCTGTCCTTAGCGCTGCTGTTGGAGGTCGTTGCCGAAGCACGGAGCTGGAAGTCCACATCAAGGGCCTGAGTTGTGATCTGAGACGGACTAGTCACTCGGAGCAGGTTTTCAAGAATCCAGGCTGCTGGCAAGCGAGCAGATGCAAGCTGAAGCAGCATTCATGTGCATCTCTACCTTGGATAGAGCCAAGTCCAAGGAATCTGTTACAGCACAGCTATCCCCTGACCTAATTACGTTGCTGTCAAACTTGAGAGTGTGAGTAAGGCTCCAGTATATTCCTGCAATCGGTTTAAAGCAGGTCTCGATTTCTTTTACATGACAGAGTTTGGGCTGTCTATGTTGAAGCAGGTAGGGAGAGCAACACAGCCAAGCTGTTTGCCTGCAAGGCTGTGGAAATACCAGCCATGAGACTCTGCAGTGAAGACTCTCTGCGGCGTATCCAGTTTGTTTTTTTTTTCTGCCTTGCTATGTGTTCAAGGGACGTCTCTCTCTTATGTCTGATGGCAGTCACTGCCAGGTTGCGGTGGCTGGCTGCGAGAGGATGGATGGGGTTCCTGGGAAGAGGAGTGTGCACTCACTGTGGCACAACCCCGGTAAGCGGTAATAGTCTGGTTGCACAGACACACACACCCCCCGCCGCCCCAGCACATAGCTGTTGTTTTGCATGTGTGGACTTCACATAAGCATTTGCTGTCTTCCAAGTCTTTTCTCTTTGATGATGCTTGCTGGACTCCCTCTGTTCCTTGTATTTCCTTTCCAAGGTAGGATGAGTTGAGCAGGTTTCAGTGCTGCAGAGGTGAATAGATCTTTGACTTGTATCATATCATTATGAAATCAGCGTTGTTTTCTGGTCTGTTCTTAGTACAGTCAGACATTTTACTTACTCTCCTGTCTGCTTCTGTGATATTGGTAGACCTCATTTTGTGTGGTCTTTTTACAGAATGGGTGTAATTACTCCAGAACCAGAGGATGAGTGAACTGTTCAGATCATGACCTATTAAACTGTTCACAACCGGAATGGTTGTGACACCAGACGTCTGAAGTAGCTTCCTTAGTGCTTCTCCTGATCCCCTCCTCTGCACCCAGGGTCAACCCCTCTACACCCCCATTCTGCCTCTCTGTAACTCAATTCATGTCCTAGCTCCCTTCTGCTCTTCACCACTCTGACAGAGAGGTTTTTTCTGTGGTGTCCCTGCACAGTTCCCACTCTTCACCTGCTGTGGGTTCTTATCCTCCTCCTTGCTCCTCAGAGGTCCTTGTCCACCTTCCATCAGTGCTTTACCATTGTTGTCTCTTCTGCATAGCTCTGCCTTTCCTGACTGTACTGCTTGCTTCACAAGGGAGAGCTTTTTGCTTTTCCCCATTCCCACAGGAGAAATAAAACTTACATCTCATCTAGAGGTACGTAAAACATGGCCACACTGTCACCAGTTTTTTGGTTTTTTTACATCCTGTTTGGCTCAGGTCATCTCTTTCCAGTTAGCCATGCATAAAGTATCCCTCTTCCCTTATCTTTGTTTTCATGGGGTTTGCACGCAGCGTCTTGCTCTCCTGGGGCTCAGTGCCATGCCTGTTGAATCTGAGGGTGTAGCTTTACAAGCGTTGTTTTCGGCAGCCCCTGCTGCTGCTCCTGAGCTGCTTGTTCAGCAGTGCCAGTATGGCTGAACGTGCTGCTGCACACTGAACTGGATCAGAGAATTGATCTGGATTAAAGTAGCCAGGGTGGAGAGGAAAGCTGCTTAACCCAGCGATTTGTCCGAAGACATACTTGAGAAACTACAGTTTAAAGGCACTTTGACTTGATAGCCCTTTGACTAACAACCCCCTGGTATAGAAATCCCTTGTTTAAATGTAGAGTTGCTGCCTCCTGCCCTTCAAACCCTCCTCCCAAACTAGTAACACCAGTAGCCACCTGCTTCAGGCTTAGAGCAGCTGCTGCAGGTTCAGATGCGCTCTGCGGTCTCTCTGGGAAGTGTGGGCCATGATGCCGTTCAGAAGAGTTGAGGACCACCTGGAGTAACAATGGACGTGTGTCAGAGTGTGTAAAATCATCCTTGTTGTGCAACATCTCGGACTTGGCAAAAGCTTCTTCCTTATCCTTATTGCTGGTCTGGTTTTACCTAGCCTTATTAATGTTCCAGAATGTTGCTGTGTCGCGAGGTTTCCAGGAAATATAACATACCTCTGGATGCTGGCTTAAAACTTTGAAAGTGTTTGTCCCTGCACCGCTCTGCGGGACACATTTAACCTGCCCCATCCCTCCCCAGCCACTTGAGCAGAGCCCTGTCTGGTGGCTCCGTTCCTGCTCTTCCACTTGGCTTTCACGCACCCTTTCCTCGCTGATCCATTCGTGTGCTCCCAACTTCATGCTGTCCTGGGTTTAATTTTTGTTTAAGATCTTCGTTCCTTTAATGACAGCGGGAACTGAAGGCTGTTCTCTGTGGGGGCTGTGGTGCGCGGCTGTGCTTGAGGTAATGAGACTTGATGAAAACCTCTTGTTACTGTGGCAAGATTTCTTCCTTCTCTGTGTTTAAGAAAAGGGGAGGGGGGGAGAAAAGAAAAAGTGACAGACCCTGCTGGGTATGTTAATATATTTATAATGGCTTGCATGTGGCTAGCTGAAGACTTATTTGTCCAGCCTGTGAGAAAAGTGGAGCAGCATGTTATTCTTGTGCACCTTTGACTGAGCTTAGCCAGGAGTTGAAATGGGAGAGAGGGAGGGTAGGCTGAAAATTTCACAGAAATCCTGATGATACAAATGAAATCTGCTAGAGATGGAGGGGGGGTGGCAGGGAGAGGAAGAAGATTGGATCCCAGATACCTCCTCCCCTCCCCCTCCCCAAATCTTCCTGTTTTTCTGGAATATTCCACCGTCTGTGATCATCAAGAGAGCTACTGTCTCAGACTGTGGTATTTCTACCAGTGGTGAGGGGAGAGATTTTTCTGAAATAATTGCCGTATTTCTGATGAGAAACAAAGGGGTTTACACTACAGCGGCAAGCTGGGGAGGGGAGGGAGCTGGCGGGGTTGCAGAGGGAGGTG
>KL280740.1:0-10567 GCA_000699545.1 Podiceps cristatus | reverse complement strand
AAAAACCCCCAGCCGTGACTCAGACCTGGAGTTGCTAATCTTCAGTCTTAAGCCTTATCGGGCACTTTTTATTGTTAGTGCTTTTCAAATTCGGGCGTGTAGCGTCATTTGCCGTGCCCGCACCCACCGTCTGCCACGGCACTCGGGTTTCTGAGAAACCTTCTGCGAAGCGGTTGTACATCGCCGCTCGCCCCTCCGTCTGCCCGGCAGCTCTTTCATCAAATCCTGCTTCTCAAAGAATTGTTTTCCTAAACCCTGGAAGATTGTTTCTAGTTTATTTTATTTTTACAAAAGATGCAAAGTTAAGCAGTCTGGGATCACTTGGTGCGGCCCTTTGCTGAATCAGGGTGCTGCGTTTGGCACTTTGTGGTCCTCGGGAAGTTGCCCCGGCATCGGGGAGCTCCCGCACGCCAACGCTTCGCTGCTTTCTGGTCCCGTGTAATAACCATCAGTTGTACAACTCCAAACGCTAAGCTAATGTATCAAAAAGCACTTAAAATAGATTGGGTGAGCCTTGGCAGACGCCTAACAGAACTTTTCCAAATTTTAGCATATGTATTGTTTTATTCCTCCATCTGGCCAACAGATCATTGTTTGATATCTGAGTGCTTTGCATATCTCCTCCCTTTTCTTGCAACTGCGATACTTACACGTGCGTTTAATACAGCTTAATGCTATTTTTACATACCAGAGAAATAGCTGATGGCTTTCTGTTAATTGCATGCACTTTGCAGTTAAACTTTTACTAAAACATTCCTGTCTAAATACTTTAAAGTCCAATGAAAATTTGTCGTCTTCTTTTATTAGAGGTGTTTATGTAGTAGTCTTAAAAAGGGACCTGGTTTTGTTTTACTGCTCTGTGGATTCCTGTTTCTTTTTATTTCCTCCCATGTGCAAGTTGTCCTTCCTCAGCATTTGCTCGGGAGATCCGACTGTCCTGAAGAGCTGGGCAGGGAGCTAATGAAGAGCTGAGTTATTTTTTTTTTTATCATATGTATCACAGCCTGAGAGTGGAAAAGAAACACCCTTGAAAATGCCATAAAAGTAGAGGAGAAGTTAGGTGATTTTTGGGTGACTGTTTTCTCTGCTGTTCAATAAAAATCGAGCAGTTAGTATGACAGCTGTTATATCATGTTATATTGTACTGCTAAGATATTGAGTAGCATTTAAAGTAAAACTCCACCATTAAGCTGTATAAACTTTATCCGTTTCACTATGGTTTAATGGAAAAAAAATGAGTTTCTCAATAAAATGACATCATTTTTCCCAGGTTGTAATGTTCACTTTACAACTGTTTTTCTTTAATTCAATTTATTTTACTTTTCTTTTTCTTGGCATCCTTTTTTTTTCTTGCAGTTTGGAGAGGGGGAAATCTCTTTTTTGTAGAGCAGCTAGGTACTGCTCAAACCCCTTTTCCCTTCTCCCCCCTCCCTCGACATCTTGTGCTAATCTGGAGCTCTGTTTTTGTCAGTCAGACGGGGTTAGATTTTCAAAGTAGTGAGATGCACATTGGAGTTTGGTAATGGGGATTTGTGGCTCTACCTGCTGCACATTGAGGGGTGGGGGAAGGAGCCCAAGGAAAATTTATATTGCATTTCTTGCTGCTGGCGCGCTTCTGTAATGCCACGGGGTGTTTTTCCGTATAGCTGGTGCTTTTAAGGCAGGAGGGCTGTAACTTCTGTGCGATCAGGAAAGACCTATGTATATTATAAAGTGTATTCTTCTCATTAAAACGACGGTCTAAGTGCAGCCAGGGAAACTGCTAATACGTGTCGCAGCTTGTCATCTGGGGCTGCGTGACTAGAGAAGGTAACCGTTCCTTCGGGAAACCATCTCGGGAGCTGAGCAACAGATCCGCTAGCCAGCGAATTCTTTTTAACTGTAATTTTCCTTTTGGTGTGTACTCAAAAATAACATCACGATGGGCCCTTACATACCATTTCTTACACAGAGCACAATTTCCACAGCACAGGTGGTGCTAATATAGGACAGTCCCCTAGGCGCTTGTCGCCAGGAGTTGTACAGCTTGTTCAGTGTCTGCATCCATATGGCAATCTGTCCCATTCATAGAAAGACATTGTAGCTGTGCCTGTGGGTGCTGTGGTCAATGTAGTGTAAAAAGTAGATTTTAACTCTCGGCAACCTATGTTCTGCTGTTTGTTTTATTGTAGAATCCAATTTATAACGTGGGGAAAGAAAAATCAGCTCTGAGCAAATTCCAGAACAATCTCGCTGGCTTGGGTTTTTGTTTATTCTTGGAGCGCATGGTTAATCAGCAGGTGCACCAGCCCCGCGCCCAGCGCCGCTCTAATGAACAGTTTACAGGAAGTCTTGCTCGGAAGAAACATTTTCCTCGTTGTTTATACTGTGAATTAACTCAGAAGTTGCAAAGCTGTAAACCACGTTAGCTGGCCATGTATGTCATGCAAGTCCATTTCCTACTTTTTCTTTTTTTTTTTTTTTTTTTTTTTTTTTTTTTTTTTTCCTTTTTTTTCTTTTTTTTTTTTTTTTTTTTTTTTTTTTTTTTTTTTTTTTTTTTTTTTTTTTTTTCTTCTTTTTTTTCTTCTTTTTTTTCTTCTTTTTTTTCTTCTTTTTTTTCTTCTTTTTTTTCTTCTTTTTTTTCTTCTTTTTTTTCTTCTTTTTTTTCTTCTTTTTTTTCTTCTTTTTTTTCTTCTTTTTTTTCTTCTTTTTTTTCTTCTTTTTTTTCTTCTTTTTTTTCTTCTTTTTTTTCTTCTTTTTTTTCTTCTTTTTTTTCTTCTTTTTTTTCTTCTTTTTTTTCTTCTTTTTTTTCTTCTTTTTTTTCTTCTTTTTTTTCTTCTTTTTTTTCTTCTTTTTTTTCTTCTTTTTTTTCTTCTTTTTTTTCTTCTTTTTTTTCTTCTTTTTTTTCTTCTTTTTTTTCTTCTTTTTTTTCTTCTTTTTTTTCTTCTTTTTTTTCTTCTTTTTTTTCTTCTTTTTTTTCTTCTTTTTTTTCTTCTTTTTTTTCTTCTTTTTTTTCTTCTTTTTTTTCTTCTTTTTTTTCTTCTTTTTTTTCTTCTTTTTTTTCTTCTTTTTTTTCCTTTTTTTCTTTTTCTTTTTTTTCTTCTTTTTTTTCTTCTTTTTTTTTTCTTTTTTCTTCTCTTCAACGTTGCATGGTTCTTCCTGGCTGTGCAGTACTCGGGAAGGATGCAGAGCCCCTTGCATCGCGATGCTGCCCAGCCGGGAGCTGGTGGCTGCCCCTGGAAGGGGCAAACCACAGCAAAGGGGCTCTCGGAAAAAGGGGGGTGAAGTGTCAGCGTTGCACAGGGGTTGGAGTATAAACAAGTGCACAGGATTTATGGCTGCTCTGGTATCTATCATTCCAATGCCAAATGTTTTTCTGTTTTATGTGACTAGTTGTTATGCCTTTTAGTAAACACAAACAAATAGACGGCCTAGCACCTGCAGCAGCATATGATATTTACACTACCTGTACGATTCAGCACGCTTCCCTGGGGAAGTAGGCTTGTGTCCTCTCGATTTTAGTGCTTTTTAAAATAGCATTCTTGGGAGGGAAAGCATGTGGCAGAGAGAATTCAACATTTTAACTGTATTTCTCCCTCGGAGTCATTATTTATCTTCATTATTTATTTTTTTTTTTAATTGACCGTTTTCCCAAAGGGCGCTCTTCTGGCTGCCGCAAGGCTGGGCGGTGGGTGACGGCTCACCCAGCCAGCTGCCCGGCTGCCCGGGACGCGACAGCCGCCTTCTGCGCACGTTCCGTTGTGCCGGTGGGACGGGGTGAACAACACCGACGTGAATAACCCCTGTTAATCATATTTGTTGATGTGTCGCCAGTTTATATAAGGGTGAAGGACTTGCCTCAACTCTAAATGTAACGGAATATAATTTTGTTAAACAAGACTAGATCTTGTTTCTCAGTGTTTTCTTTTGCTATGAATTTAAATGTAACAACAGAATATAAATTACAGTATAATAAGGTTGGCAAACAGGATCTTTTTACAAAGTATGTATATAAGTTTGTAATTTTACACCTTAGTCTCGGTGAAGTCCAAGGTCTAATCCTGTGTTCTTAAACTTGTACGTGTTCTTAAAAGCGTTGCTGAATCGGGGCCAAAGCCTTGCCATTACCACTTCCCTCTGCCATATGAATTGGGTGTATAAAAGGGATGGGACTGCTGTGCTGAAGGTTTTTTTATTTGTTTAAAAAAAACCCAAAAAACCAAAAAACCAAAAAAAAATCCCCACCAAAAACCCCCCACAAAAACCAACCACAAAACCCAAGAAAATGGTAGGATCATATTTTTTTCCTAATTAAACTAAGATACTGAATCAATCCGTTTTCATCTGAATAAATTAGGAGGCTGTTCAGAGAGGAATAAAATGAGATTTAGCAGGGATAAGTAGAAAGTAGCCCAGCTAGGAAATAAAAATTCCAAACTGCCGGTTTGACATGACACATCAGCTGCTCAGCATCAGTTGTGTGGGAAATGGCTGAGGCATAATCTGGGTTGAGAAATTAAGGTGGGACAGTCTGTGCCATGTCTTAGTTTAAAAGGTGAATGCCATCACGGGAGGCATAAACATGCACGTTGCATCCGAGTCTTTTTTTCCTGTTCTATTTTATGCAGAACCAGTTAAACCACATTGAGAGTGGGATGTACAGTTGGCCACTCTCTTGCAGAAAGGATAAAGAGGAGCCGGAGAAAATATAGAGGAGAGCAGCTAGGATGATAAAGGAGTTGGAGGGAATAGGCTATGAAGACAGATTAAAGGGAATTAAAGATCTACACCCTGGAAAAATAGAGGCTCTAGGAGGATGTGATTATGGTATGTAAGTACATGAAGTGATGCTACAAAGAAGAAGAGGGGAAAAATTGTTCTCATTAGTTAGCAGTGCTGGAATTTAAAATCCAGCGTTTCAAATCGTGTGCGTCTGGGTATATTTGATGTACTTTTCACTACAGTACCTAAGCACAAGGTTGAAATAAAAAAAAAAATATGAGTTTTAAATAGTAGAGAAGCTCGTTAATTCAAGCGCAGGAATGGAACTTCCACCTGAGATAAGTGACAGATTCATTACTGGGCTTTTTTTTTTTTTTTTTTTTTTGCAATGGGCATTTCTTTTAAGTGGTCTAGAAATACGTTCAGCTCTTCCAAGGAAAGTATGTCGGGCGGTGGCTGTGCGGCCCCGCGGCAGTTCTGTTGGTGCCACTGGAAGAAGTACATAGTATGTGTGCGGTGCTGGAGGGTCGTCATGCTGATGAATAACCAAACCATCAACGCAGAGACAAACCCAGATGATGATGCGTATAATTATCCACTCCAGTGATAGTGTTGCAGTGGGCCGTGGGATGGGGGTAGAGGAGAAGGGGAACGTTAGCCAGACTTTGCCTTTGTCTTGCCGCAAACGCTCCTGCGTTCTCCTTGCAACAGGCACTTTGAGAATAGTGCCGCAAGAGGTGCGGGACGGGGGGCAGCGGTTGGGGTGCATTGGCCTTCTGTTACAACAGCAGTGCTATGGCTCTGCTTTTGGGGGTTTTTTAACCTTTTTTTTTCTTTTTCTTATACTACAGGAGTATACAAGTTAGTTCACACCGATTAGAAGAGAGGATTTCAGCCTGTAGGCTGCAGTTTTAACCTGATTTGTCTTAAATTGGTGTAGTCACTTAAAGTGTAATATACCACTCCTGTTACTTCCAATAGGACTTGATGTAAAACATAAGCTGCTTCTCGTCCTAAGTCTGGGTGTAGAGTAAATTAGCGAGGGAGGGGAGAAACACAGCTATAAAAAGCATCCAAAAATATGCAAGCCAGCTCTAGGAAGAGCTGCCACTGGCCACGCAGATCAAATGCCACCTCTCCCGAAGGCCTGCGATCCTCTGCTAAGCTTTATCCAGCAGCGGAGGGGCATTTACCCTGCTCAGGCAATTCTTTGTTCAGATCAAATACCTGCTTTCCGGGCAGTTACTGAGGCTTGGACAGAAGCATGAATTGCTAGAAGTAGTCCATTTCAGTATATGGCTTAATACTTTTCTTGATTTTTTTTTTTTTTTTAAATTATTGGGGTTTTTTAAATCCACGGTTTAGGGAGGAAAGGGGTGCTAAGCTACCTTAATACGAATTCAGAGGGATTTGCAGCAGTGCAACTTCACTGCAAAACACGTCTTTATTCAGTTGATTGTGCCACGAAGGCCGGCACTTGCATTTGAGTACAGTTGGTACAAGGATTCAATCATTACTGCTTCTGTTTTGATTTTAAATCAAATACAGCAAGTGTTTCTGACTCAGAGAATTGTGACATTTTCAACAACTTTATTCCCTCTGTGCCTGTCGATGAGCTTTAGAGCTCACCGGGCAGTCACGAATGTGGGAAACCCGTGTTGATTCCCAGTCGTGTGCCTCCTCCTTCTGTCCGGAACCAAAATCGTGGCATTTTGCCTCGATGGCTGTGCCATCCACATCGAGCCGAGGAGGGATGTGGTGTGAGACTGAGCCCTGTGCTCCTGCCTGCACCATACACTGACATCGGTTTCATGGCAGCTGGCAAAGCTGAAGTGACTTCTCATTGCCCCTGAGAAATAAAATAGTATTGGGGGGGGGGAAGTCAATTCTGTAGTTTCTGTGGATGCTCTGCTCAAACCCCTTTCAAGAGGAAAGCAGGAGACGTGGTATTGATTTTTCAGTGTGCAGGTGGCTCAGGCATGTTCTCTGCACCGTTAGAACGTGAGCAGATGCTTCATAACTGTAAGAGGAAAAAAATCAAGGATACTTCTCCGCATCACTCACTTCCCCTCGTGTTTTGGCAAAGATTGTTGGCCCAAGCAGATGTGGAAAAGAGCAAGTGGAATATGAAGTATGTCAGCATCATGAATATTTAAAATACGGTCCACTGTGTGGCAGAAGTACGATTACTGAGGCTTCTGCTTAGCTGGCTTTTATACTTTTGTGCCGGTGCGCGCAAGCATGGCACCCAGTTTCACGCGGTTCGTTAAGTATGGGTTGAATTAAACCTTACAACACAGGTAGCTTTCATGCTAGTGCTTTGGTCACTACTTTCTCCGATAGCCAGCGTGCTCTCGTCTCTCCTTCGGGTGTTCTGTCATTTCTACTCTCCTCTGAGGCTTAGCCATCCGCGCTCCCTCTCTCCCCCGTGCTTTTGTGAGTGTGATTGCTCGGTGATGCCGTAGCACAGCAGATAGGTTCCCAAAGTTAGATGGCCCCAGAGGTCTGGGGCACGGGGCTGTGCAGGCGCCAGCTTTGACAGCCATCCCTCTCCGAGGAGGTGGGGAATTTCCTTCCAGACCCTCTGGAGATCTTTGGGGTTCTATCGCAATATAGGTTGAAGGAAGCGGAGGTGAGAACTCCTCTCCTCCCTCCAGCAAGCGCGGAGAGCTGTGGAAGCACGGAGGGGCTTCTCCTCTCCCCTCCTTCCTGGAAGCTGGGCTGGAGGCAGCAGAGACTAAGTGGACACTTAACGCAGTTTTCAGCTCCCCACGTGGATTTCGTTATTCTGTCGTATGTCATGAATAAGCTGATTTACGCAAGACACTGTACTTGCCAGAGGGTTCTTTGCTGTACTTTGATGTAATAACGCTGCACTACTGCATTATTTGGAAATAATTCTATTGTGTTAAGTGTTTTGTATGCAAATACCTTACAAGGAGGGGGAAAAAAAAAAAAAGAAAACCACCACATAATCTTGACTTTTTACATCATTTACTCCTTCACTTCTTTGAAAATTATGTCTTGTTATAAAATTGCTTCCACTAGTGTTGCATCAGCAGTACCCGACCACGAATATGCGTTCCTGGGAAGGAGAGGGTGACAGAAACAAACACCTACTCTAATGTGTCATTAGAAATCAAACAGACCTAAAATTTCCTTCTGCTTGCCAATGCTCAGATCTTCTAAAAGTCTGTCTCCGTCAGCGAGACCAAGGATGCATCCAGATTACAGAAACTGTGCTTGCATGCAGGCAAAATATCATTGAACAATTTAAGAGCATAGGTCTGCATTGTGCCCGCAAAGCTGTTTGTTTATGTATTGGATTAAAAATCTTCATTTTCCACCTCTATTTGCTCAAAGTGAGTGCTCTGATCAGTTAAACAGAGTTCTCCATTCATTTCCACTGGCTGTATCCTTTGTGCGTCGCATCCGCTTCTGTATAAACCCACTCTTTGTTTTGTTTTGAGGTGCTTCTTAAGCCTCTATCAGGGAACAAGTGGCAATCTATAGTATCCTCAAAAGTGGGATGGATAAAATAGCAGTAATCTGAGACTGACACAGAAAGGTCACCGAAAGGCACCGCTGAAACCCCCCGAGCGGGATGGGAGTAGCTGCCTTCGGAAAGGCACGCTGCCTACCGAGGGTGCCTGTGTTTGTCTTTCAATACCGAGGGTTGGGGTTTTTTTTCTTTTCTTCCTTTTTGAAGTGTCTATTTTGGGTAAGTCGAAGAAGTTGTTCTGCTTTGTCAAATGGCAGTGGAAGCTATACGTAGGTGTTAAGTATGTGACTCTTAGCATCGTGTTAGCAAAATGACCTTTTAAGTTCCCATTTACAGTCAACACCAATCTTTCTGGTTATTGACAACGCTAGACTTTGACATCCTGAGCATCGTTTACAGTTTTTGGTCGTTCAGTCATTTTCTTTGGACACAATACCCAGCGTATCGTGTCCTACATAGTTTGTCTTGTCTTCTGTGAGTTCCCTGGAAAGAAAAGAGATTTGCACTTGGATTTAAAAAATAAATACAAATCTCGGTAGGGCTCTTTCCGTTGACTTGGCCATGGCCTTTAGGCTCTCACAGAGAAACTTTAAAAAACCCTGCTGGGGTTTAAGCCATGTGACTTCTGTTGATATTATAATGAGATTTACCCTGCTTAAAACCCACAGGGGACTGACTCCTTACTTGGCGTCACACGGCGTTTCTGCAGTCACCTTGGTGTCTGGGTAACGCGCACTGTGTAAATTAATACAAGGAAATTTTTTTTGGGTACTGCCAAACACACTGAAATCGTAACTCTCCTGTGTAGTCTTCGTGGACTTTAATGGAGTGTTGATGTGAAAGCCTGCATTCTCACCCTTTGCTATATTCAGATATGGAAGCGGATGATAAACCCCGTTATTTTCCAAATTACGTTTTTTCGATGTGTATGGAAGGTGTTTGATCATATTCCTGTCTGGCTTGGGTAGACAGTGTTCCGTCAGCCATCCTCCCTTGTTTTCAGCTGAAGAAACGTGTGGTGTGGCAGTTTTGTAATTTCCTCGCAAGGAATGCATTGCTCCCTTTGTTCTTCTGAAAACTTATCTGATAGAGCTTCTCACCAGTTGCACGTTTTCAAAAATCTGATGAAGGTAAACCAGTGCAATATTCCCGTATAGAAAAGGCCTTTGTAAGTCTCTTCACCTACAGTTGGGGGTGTTTTTTAGGAAATTACCTTGCACACACACACATATATATATGTTTATGCTTGAAGAACTATTTGTAAATAGCCAAAAAAAATTCAATGAAATCATTAATTCATTCATATACAACTCGTAATACCTTTTAGATTTGTACCTTTTTTTAATTTTTAAAAAACATCTAAAAGTATTTAAAAAAACCCACCTCCAATTATCTTCAGATTCTCATTGTGCCTAAAGTCAAAAGTGGCAGAATCTGGGCAGGAATTTCTCATGAAGCTTCTTTACATTTGGGATAACATCTTAAGGGTATGTTCTACAGTGATCTTGCTATCCAGTGCATCAGAAATAATACAAGAACACAATTTTGTTATAGTACGCAGACAGATAATATTACAGAACAAGAATAAACAGCATTTCCACATGTGTGTAAAAGTAAAATGTCAAAAAGTAGGTGTTTATCCATAACATTACTTGTAATCTGGGATAAAGTAAGTCGTAAAAGCCACACCTAGATGCTTGTATGTGTTCATATGCTTTGTATATGTTTGAAGTTCATAGTACAGCACAGGCATACTGTAGCAAAAAGATTTGTTATGCAAAAACAGTGCCGTGTGTGTGAGCATAAACCAGAGATTTCAATATTCTTTTGACATTTTATTTTTAAAGTCATCTAAGGTTATGGAAATTGTTGCAAAAATAATTCCTTTACTTAAAAAGTTTCCATGCAGAAGTTGAATAAAGAAGAGATTTTAGAATATGGTTCATCAGTTAGTGCAACAGATACATTTCCCTGAGCACCACATGGCCCGGATCAAAGCGTCTCATGACTTGGATCAGTGCAGCCAAATCATTACGTATTGATTGGAATCCCACTGAAGGATTAACCCTTTAGTGCTCACACGAAATGCTTTCTTTAACCCTGGTTTCAGTAGTTAGAAAGCTCCGTGACGTTCCCGCTAAGTCTTAGCAAGGTTAATAGCCCCCACTAACCCCTCCTACTGAGGAATCCTTTGATTACATGGTTCCTTTTTTTTTTTTTTTATGATGAATTTTGCATTTGAAAATAGTGGTGAACTTTCTGTTCTTCACTGGGACATAAGGTGGCTGTACTTGTGCAAAGAAACAGCAGGTGAGAGGGGAGGAAAAAACCGCCAAAGTGACACCACCCCCCACCCCACGCCCC
>KL280739.1:0-18685 GCA_000699545.1 Podiceps cristatus | reverse complement strand
GCTTCTACCCCTGATAGGAATAAAGGTTCGTTCTCTGCCTGAACATGCTCACTTGATCAAGAACTTGCATGTATGACAACACAGAATCGTATCGGAATAAACGCTGAGCTTATTATATCTGGAAGAACATGTAGGTACGCGTAAACTTGAAAGAGGGATTATCATTCATGCGTTAGAATTCTTTTATATACAGCCTTTGTAGCTCAAGGGAAAAGAAAAAAAAAAAAAGAAAAAAGAAGAAGAGCCTTACCAGGGAGGGTAATTGGTGTCTCAGGCTGTTCTTCACAACCCACTTCTTCTATACCATGTGCGCTTATCGAATAAGGCCTGCTGGCTTTGTTCTTAAATACGATCAGGACAGAGTCACCGACCTCGGCATGGAGTAACGGCCCTAAATTACAACAGGAAACACCCTTGATTAATGCTGCCTTTCTGAATTTTAACAGACTTTCAATAGCCTAGGAATGTCTTTCTCAAAACCCTCAGGCTTTTCTGTTCTTTCAGTAAAGAAACCAGTCTGTTTCTCAGCTGATGAAAAGGTCCATGTATAAAAATAATCTTTTTTTCTTTTCAGTCAATGAGAAGAACTGTTCACTCTGGAGCTAGGTCTTTGGACAGCTTGCTTTTAAGAAAAACTTTTGTGAATGTTTTTTGTATCTTTCAAGATTTTATTTCTTAAACTGGTAACATCTCTTTTTTTTTTTTTTTTTTACTATTTTTTTTAGTTTTGCACTGAAAAAAAAATTCCCAGGGAGTGTTGACTACTTTATGACCGGTTGTTGGCCACTTCTCATCCCATAAAAAACATGAGCTGATGATTATTCTATGACATGCATAAAATTTTGTCTTGCCCAATTTCAGATACAAATCCAGTCCCTTAATATTGATTTAATCTACCTACAAGAGCCTCCCCCATATTGCATGCTCTGATGTTAAGGCAAATCCTGCCATTTTTGCATTCTCCCTGGTAGTACTCCTTCGGAAACTCCTTACTCCTTGTTAACAAAGCTTGGAAAACTCTTTGTTTTTGGAAAGAAATCCTCTCACTTATCAGTCTCGGTCTGTGAGCCATGAGAGCTACTTGCCCAGGATTTCCAAGTGTTCCTCTTCCTCTGTCCTCACTTTGCGCTGCGTGAAGTTGCTGTTTGTGTACTCCCTGTAAACCACCTTCTTATATTTTGAACCGATCAAATCTTCCGCTTGACTCAGGAAAACATGCCCATAGCTGCAAAATAAAAAGGCAAAAATTAAAAGCACTAAACGTTACATATCTAAAGGCTAGTAACTGTTGCATTATTCACAGTAGATGTGATAAGAATATATGTCTGGTCCAATGTGCAGATTGATGTGAAGCCCTGTGTGCTGCAAGAGATTTTAAGCAGCAAATAATAACGGTGATAATCCTGACTAAATGCACATTCTCTTCAAAAAAGTAAGGCCGGGGGTATGTCGCACCCACCACAAACTTTTGGGAGCACAAGTGCTTCACCAGAGCTGCCAGAGCACAGACAAATTTAAAGCTAAGAGTGGATTTGGCCACTCTCTCCAGCCACATACTCTGCTCCAATAAAAGGTCCTGCCTGTCTCTGCAAACCTGAATCCTCTTATCACGATGGCTGGTTTCGCTATCTTAGCCATTAGTGAGCCACAGGAAGGTGGTAACTCAGGCCTAACCCTGCAAAAGCAAACGCCATCGTCTGAGATAAGAGGGGGCTGCTTTACCTCCCCAGCCAGGGCCCGCATCACTCAGAGCCGTGTTCTGCGCAGGGCTGGACGCTTTCCTGGCATGAAGATAGAGCCAGAAATGTCTTTTCCCTTCTGCACCCGGTGGAGGATGCGTTTTTGTGCCCTCCGGGTTTGCGCAGTCGCCCGCAGTTTGTTGGTGCTGCTCCCGGGGGCACTCGCTGCCGGCTGCGGAGGAGAGCAGCCCTGTCTCCTGGCCGCTCAGCTCCAGGTACCCCTGGCAGGGGAGTTGCAAGGTTGGCTGACAATATACTACATAAAAGCAAAAAACACCCCGGGAAGATTGCTTACCGTAGTAATATACTGCATGTGTAACAGCAGTCTTCTGACAATACTGGATTTGATATTTTCTTTAAACACATTTCTTCATCACCTGCAACCCTTCATATATATTTTCTACTGGCTCCACCATACTATTTCTCTTTACAGGGTGCAGTTTCTCAGCCACTTTTTCTAAAGTTTGTTTTGAATTATGTTCCTTGTTCCTTTTTTTTCCACCAGAGTAGTCTCAGAGACCTCCCTATGCAATATGATCTGGAACGCATATATCTTCTGCGCATGATTTCTATTCCTTATCGCAATGCAGTGTAGACCTGATTCACTTGCAGTGCTTACTGCATTCTGACTATTTCAGGAGAGCCAGGGGCCACCGCGCTGCAGTGAAGCAGGCTCAGCACCTCCCTAATGCATCATAGGACCAGGGGGAATGGCAGGACGATGTGCCAGGGGAAGTTTAGATGGGATATTAGGAAGAAGTTCTTCACCCTGAGGGTGGTGGAGCACTGGGACAGGCTCCCCAGGGAAGCAGTCACGGTGCCGAGCCTGACAATATTCAAGAAGTATTTGGACAAGGCCCTCAGACACATGGTCTGAGTCTTGGGGTTCCTATGCAGGGACAGGAGTTGGACTCGATGATCCTTGTGAGTCCCTTCCAACGCAGGGCATCCTGCAATTCTATTATCTGCACTGCTTGCAGGTGCTCACGTCTGGGACAGGTACCTGGGTTTCTTCTCCATGAAAACCAGAGCACTGGGATGAGAAGACTAGGGGGAGAGGAGGGGGTTGGGGGGCATCAGGAAGGGGTTGAGCCAGGGCTGAAGCATGCACACAGATTTAGGGACCTGGAAGCCTTCTTAGGTTCAACAGCATATGAGACACGCTGAGATGAAAACATTTGCAAATACTGCCTATTAACTAGTCTAGTCTGAGAGGTTGTCACTTTATAAATACATTTTCTCTTATTTTCTTCAGCAAAGAGTGCCTCCTAACAAGTGCAAGGCTGGCTTTGTGAAAAGATGCATCTAAATTCCCCCTCCCCTGTGAATGTGCCCCGCACCCACGAGCCTTTTTTGCTTTGTGTACCTTTCCTCATTGCTGCTGATGTTGTAAATATTTGGTGCTGAGCTCTTATTTGAGGCATAGTCCCACTCCACCTCCTCTGCAGCAATGTAGTAGACCCTCATGGCTCCCTGCTGCTGCTGGGCTCGGGTGGTATTGCGGCAGCTGCTGACCTCGTAGAGATGTTTCATCCCACCGACAAAGTGATCAAAAGTCCTGCAAACCACTTTGAATGTGCCTGGAACGGAAAGCGCATGAGATTGAGGCAATTTAAAAAACTTTCAAAAGCAGATTGCCAGATTAGAACCTTGTGCCTTGTGCATCTCTGATCTGTCCTCAGACAAACCTAACTGGTGATGCCGTATGGAAAGACAAGGGAGGGGACGTTTATATCACCCATTGGCTTTGAAAAATTAAGGGACCGGAAGGAGAAACTAGTTGATAAAATGGATGTGCACCGATCATCTCCTTCAGCCACCACAGGCTCTATGGTCCCAAGACGTAAGAGGATAAGGGTTCAGGCTGACATTCACACACTCAAGGGTAAACATGCACATAGGGCACTGCAGGGCTGTGGCCTGTAATTCCTACATTACAACAGGTTTTTCAACTAAAAGCCACATGCGAATGCAGACACAAATGGAAATCCATAAGTCAGCAAGTAACTTTTTGCTCTGTAGGAAACATCAGCCTGCTCCATCTTAGCTCAAAAATCTCCATAAATCACTTCTATTTGATTAGCTTAGCCAAGGGAGATCTAAAAAGCAATTGATTGTATGTCTGGCAGCAGGAGCAAGCTTGCCAGTAAGCCTTCACCAGTGCTGCCCATGCTGCAGACGTGCCCAGGGGGAGCACGAGAAGATGTGGGCATTGGAACACTGGTAAAGGCACAGAGAAACAAGGAGGGTGTTTCAGAGCTGTTTCCTTGTCTCTGAGCACAGAGCCGCTGTGCCAGCCTTGGGTGCATGAGGCTCTCCACTGCCCCTGCAGTTGTCTGACGTAATCAGCCTAATGGAGATACAGATACAGAGCCGTTATACAAGAATGCTGCTAACAAACAGGAAGATATTGCTTATAACCATTTGTCTATATGCACCTATAAGGTATAAAACCAATTGAATTAAACTGCAACTTTCTGACCCTTCCATGAAAGGCAAAACCACCAAGGGCCACTTTTTCTGTAGCTCTGATGGCTACAGTGACACCGGGAGCATCTTTTGGCATGTCTGTGGGCAGATTTTAACATTTGTAGTCTCCCTCCCATTTACTCAAGCAGAAGCTGGCCACAATGAAGTCCTACGTAGCTCCACCTGCTAGAACTCTTGTGAAGGAGGAAAGCACTGTCACAGCTGCTTTGCATGTGAGTCAGTGAAGGAACCAAAATTAGAAGCATAGCCCTGTCCAGGCTAGATCTCAGTCCATTCCTTGGGCTTCTAGGGCAAAGGTGATGAAAAAGGTAAAATAACATGGAGTTAAAGAAAAGCACATGAGTTGGTGATTGTAAAGATCTGATAATTAATTCAATTTCCCTTATTGCTAGTAGAAGGTTAGCTGGCAAAAATTAATAATCTCCTGGAATATATCATTTAATGTGAGTCCTGCAATGCAGTTTCATGGCAGAAGGTGGAAACGTATGGGATATACATAAGAAAAGAATCTAGTGTCTTAGAGACACCAGCACCAGAGGTCTAACCTGGCATGTACACAAGGCCAACAGATATTCTGTCAGGTGCTTTGGCCAAGGATGGTCCTTGGCATAGCCTTGCACAACTCTGAGGACTCTTTTGATTTAAACAGAGTTGCACATCTGTGAAGAATAGTAACCTTGCTCTCTTTGTCATGATGCTTATCTGGTGTCTCCAATAAACAGTTCACCTCCTCTGAGTCTGAAGAATGTATCACTGGATTATATATGAGAATTAAAAGTATCTTTAATATATATGCTTCTGAAGAAACTCCTAAAGAGCTGAAAAACTACTATAGAAGTCCTAAAGAATGCTGACTATCCACATAGCGGTGAATTTTATCTTTGCTAAAAAAGCCTGTTTTAAGAGTTATGGAAATTCTGTGAGCATCCTGCTAGCTCTCTCTCTGCCTGCTGCTCGGCCTATCCCAAGGTCATCAAAGCCTCCACTCTTTGGTTCACATAAGATATTTGATTTGTAGCGCCTTCCCAGAAAAGTAGCCCAGCCTGAAATCTCCGCTACACCAGGTCCCCACGATCTCCATGCTTTCAGACTCCCTTAAGCAGAGCAGAGCATCTCACCGAAGGTTTTTTTGGCTGCCTGATTTCTGCATGTGCCACACCACCAAGGTAAGTTCATAAACGTACCCACACGGTCAGGCTGCATCAGTGCTGTCCCCGATAAATGAGGAAACAAGGCCATCCCGTCCCTCGTCGTCCCTCTCAGGTCGATGGTATTTCCTTGGAAATGAACCCCATGCATGTCGTAGTGACTGCCCAGCCCGATGAGGTGCCAGGAGACCTTGTCATCCTTGCACATGGCCAGGCCTGGCAGATTACCAAACAAGTAGCCGTTGACAGCTGGAGAAGAAGGAAAGAGCCCAGTTGGCAGCAGGGTGATGGAAACTCATCACAGAGCCTCCTACTGCTCTCCTGGCAAGAGACTCATGACTCAGCAAGTCATGGCGTTAATTAAAGGGGCATTTTGTGAAGCAAAGGTAGCTCTGGATGACACCAAATTAATAACTAAATGCTATTTCTATAAACTCTGAGCTTCTACTTCTTTTTTTAGCCTATAAAATCTTGTAATAGCCCTTTGCAGTGATGTAGCACTCCTTCTCCAAGCTTTTCAGGTTGCCTCACAGGCACCAGTTAAGCGTATAAATTAGGTACCTCCTTTCAGCCTGGAAAATGTATAACTGGATCATTAAGGCAATGGACTGGGCCATAAAGAGTCTGAGTTATAACTTCAGTTCTGATGGAGACTTTTAATGTGATTTTGACCTTTGATTTCCACTTTTACTTCCAAAATGTATCTCTTTCTTTCACAAGATTGCTATGAGGCTAAACTCCCTAATACTCAATTGCTCTCTGTGATCACTGGGTGAAATATATGGCAGAACAAAACTTTAGTATGAGGTACCACCTCATAACAGAAGAATAAAATGGATGGGTCCAGAAAGCCCCGAGGTTCTCTAACAATATATATTCTCAGTGCACTTCAGAAAACTAGAGCAAAGAGAAGTTGTGTGATTTGCTCAGGTCTGTCATGTCATGATTCACTTGGAAGAGGTCCATGCTAAAGTCAGATACTTACATCCAGAAGTGACATTTTAAAACATTATTGACCATTCCCCTAGTCTTTGTCTCTTCTCTTCCAGAGGTGGTCACTGCCCAGGTGGGAGCTGGCAGAGCAGGTGGACCTTCATTGTCTGAGTCAGTGCCAAGGCCAGCAGGGAAAATTAAATCACCAGTGAACATTGGCCTCTTCTGCAGCTGGTACCTGACTCTGGCTTGATGCCTTTTTATAGACCCAAGTGCTGTATCTAAAAGCTACACTCCATTCCCTTTCTCCAGGTGTAGTTGATAGGTGGATGCATTCATTGCTAATGTAACTGGGGTTTCAACATGCACTCCAAGGGCATCAGGAGCTGGCCATAAGCTGAAGGACAGCTTTCCACCTCCCCCTCCAGTGCACTGCAGTTGACAATGAATGATGATAAAATCTGTCAACTCATCTTCCTGATATGATTGAAGAAAAGGTATCAGATATTAGATATTTCATACCATGCATTTTGTTGGATTCCTTGAAATCTGCATCATTTTCATCTACTTTTGAAGGGTCTCCAGTAAATGCTTGAATATTCTTGTTCAGATACCAGCTGTCATTCTCATCGAAGATTGAAAAAAGGAGGTAAAATTCTCTGTCTATTCCTTTCTGTAGCCAAGAAGAAAGACAAGACATTAAAAAAAAAAAAAAGTCTCTGCAGAATTACCCAAGTAAAAATGATTTTTTTTTAAACAAAGCATTCTTTCCCCCTCAAATTGCAGCCACCTTCTTCCTATGTCCTTGTAGAGACAGTGATTAGCACTCTTCCATCAGCCAGAATGATAAATAGTGTCCATTACTTAGGGTGGAAAGATGCATTCATTGCTAATAAGTGTATGGAAAAGGCAGAAAACCTAGGGACAAGCCAGAATATTGGGGAATGACAGTTTAATCTTCCTAACCATCCCCTTAGGTCAGCTTTTACCCCAAGGAATGACATCTGTTTGATCTCTTAAAACTGAGCTGGGAATTGGGCAAATTGGCCCATATGGCAACCCCCCCAGTGCACCACCCTGCTGTTAGGGACAAACAGACGTCCACGTTGGGCACCTGCGTCCCGTCGTGATTCAGTGTGTTCTTCCGACAGACCAGCAAAGGCCCCACAAGGCCAGAGTTGGTGTCCTTGACAGCATCGGTGGCGGAGTAGTACAGATAGGTCAGGCATGGGGGGTCAGTCTCTGTTGGTCCTCCATTTTCAGGCACTCTCCATTTGTATGTGAAGGTTTCACCTGGCTTAACGTGGGCTCCTGGCTTCAGGTAGCCTGCAGAGAGGAAATTGAGAAGCATCAAGGTTATGGGAAGGTTTTATCTTCCTGAATATAAGAGTTAGCTGGGAGTCAGAAGTAGCTGCTGATTTCTGTCGACAAGCTCCCCCTTGCAGCCACAGCTGAAGCACCATGCTATAGTCTGGGCACTTATGCCATGGGGACATCTCACCAGAGTCCTGTGCCATGGGGACACCCAAGCCCATTCCCCGCAGAACAAGCTTAGCTGCTTCACCTAGACATCTTCCGACGCTCTCTGGGTTATCTGGATTCAATCACACAAGACATGCAGAGTTCAGCCTTGTGCTTGGACGGCTTCCTCTAATGTCTGTAGCTTACCTGCCCTATCATGAGATCCATCTGTGGCACAAACACAGACTCTGGCTTTTCATTATGCACCAACAAAGCAATTGCATCAGCGAGCGGAGCTGCAGCTGTGGCTTCTCAGAAATTCAAACCAAATCAGATCCTGGCAATTGTTTCTTTCTGATTTTGTAGCAATGCACAGGAACCTCTGTCAGAGTCTCCAGAGGGTGGTTGCTATTACTTTTTTTGGAAGCTGCTTTTAAAGGATTTGGGTGTCTGCTGCTGTCCACAGGGTGGATGTAGCACCGCTGATGTAATTTAGTCACCATAAAAAAGTGTTGGTATACACTCTAAGAGGATTTACAAAAGGGACTTGAAAGTTGAGAAAAGGGGTCAGCCCTACACCTTTTGCAGAAAAAAAACCCAAAAACGTGCTGAGTAACCTTTCTGGTCTTTGCTATGAGGAAGATCAAATTAGAAAATTGGTTTAACATTTAGGCATCCATTGACTGGATTTTCTTAGCACAGTCAGACAAGTCTGGCAGTAGCAGACTGCACTGAGCTAATACTCCTCTCTAATTCTCCAGAAGAATCCTCTTGAAAACTTAGACATGAGTGAAAATAGCAGTATTACATATGAACACATATTATTTGCCACAAGTTGCAATACAGAATACTGCTTCAACGGTGTCCTATACTACTGGATTCATCCTGCAACAGTGCTCAATAAGGAGAACATTGATTTGGAGTTAAAAACCCTCTGAGATTGGACAAGTATCAAATGCAACATGGAAGAGTATTTCCTGAGAGCATGACTGAAAAAAGATGTCTGCAGACATCTATAGATGTCTGTCGGTATGTTTATGATGTACAGTATATTCACATAAGTTGCATTCAATGTACAGCCTTTGAAAAACCATTTACCCTCAGTGTAAACCTACAGCCCCTGTAGGATCTCTACATATATGCGCTTGTAGATACATAGGGTGGAAATCCAAGACACAAGGGTTACAATGAGAAGAAGGGGCAGAAAGATTGTTGATGAATCTGGAGTCAGGTTCCTCTCCAAAGACCCGGAAGCATGCAGGGCACACTGCTGCTGAATTGTAGGATTTGGTTTGATTTTGCTCCACATCAAAGTGTGCAATGCTGATGGGCACTGTTACTGGGGAGCATTAAATGAAAGCATGGCAGGACTGCAAGGAAAGGGAAGCTGCGCTTCCGTCAGGGAACTCCATCTGACATGGGTGGCATTAGGATGTGTGCAGATAACTTCAGGATTGAACTCAAGCCAGTTTTTCCATGATGCATTAGGGGCTCCTGGCAGATTTGTTGTGTTGCAAGGTCAGCAAGTAGAGACAACAGAAATTGATAAAGTCTTTTGTTTAGATTTTATTGTGTGATGTTATCATAGATCGTAGAATCATAGAATAGTTTGGGTTGGAAGGGACCTTTAAAGGTCATCTAGTCCAACCACCCCTGCAGAGACCAGGGCCATCTGCGACTAGATCAGGTTGCTCAGAGCCCCGTCCAGCCTGACCTTGAATGTTTCCAGGGATGGGGCTTCTACCACCTCTCTGGACAACCTGTGCCAGTGCTTCACCACACAGTAAAAAATGTCTTCCTTACGTTTAGCTTAAATGTCCCCTCTTTTAGTTTAAAACCATTAGCCCTTGTCCTATCACTACAGGCCCTGATAAAAAGTTCATCATCATCTTTCTTATAGGTGCCCTTTAAATACTGAAAGGCCACAATAAGGTCTTCCCAGAGCCTTCTCTTCTCCAGGCTGAACACCCCCAGTTCTCCCAGCCTGTCTCCCAGCAGAGCTGCTCCAGCCTCTGACCATGTTTGTGGCCTCCTCTGGCCCCGCTCCAGCAGCTCCGTGTCTCTCCTGTGCTGAGGCCCCAGAGCAGGAGGCAGCACTGCAGGGGGGTCTCGCTTCACTTGAAGTGTGCTGCAGTGTTCCCAGCACCTCTCGCAGCAACAGGCTGAGGGCCCTCGCTAGCACCCATCCCTCTAACCTTGGTGCATCATCCCACAGCCTTTCATGAGTTTTACATGTTGACCTAATTCTCTTAGGACAGTACTCAAAAGAGGGATTATGTCCCATCAGTTTCTTCCTGATGTGTTGTAATGGAAACAAAGACATTTAGACAAGAATAAAACTACCTTTCTTTTCAGTACTGCAAATGCAGCAAAAACTTATTCAGAGATCACAATACTATCTCTGTAGACATTAAGTGTGGGATTCAGCTCCTCTTACTTAAGCCATCTAAAGCTTAATCCCTAACCCAAACTCTAGCCTTCTTCTGCAGTAGATGGAGACAAAAAAACACCTCCAGAGTGTGACCTACTGTCTCCTAAAATATGTGTTCAGAATAAATGGGACTTCTTACCCTCTGAAGGGTTTGTTTCTTGTCATTGGCTGACAAAGGTACCTACCAATTAAACATGACATTTAATATTTAATGGTTAAACTGAGGTGTTAAAGATCCTGTTCTTGCAGAAAATGAGAGGAAGCCTTTGGTAAATGCTCCATTTCAGCGTTTACATATTTATGAGGATTAATAAGGATTATCGCTGCTTCACATTCCAGGTTAATCAGATAAAAGCTGCCTCCGACACTGACTGTCCTGACAGTGGAGCAAGGGCAATGCCCGACCTGGATTAGAGAATCAGATGTGAAGCAACCCAGACCATGTGGATAGCTGTATCCGAAGACTCAGCGGGGGCATCATGCCAGATCCGCATCTCCATAGTTCTGGAGCATGTCCAGAGGAGATTCACTGGCTGCAGTTGAGCAATATTAGATCGGAACTAATATAAATTGGATTGTGCTTGTGACTTTTGCTCAACATGGACCTCAGCTAGTTTTAGGTGCCTTGTCTGGCACATAACCAAGGGGAAGAACCAGCACATTGGCAAACTGGGGAATCCTATGGGTTGTGACATGTAGGGTAGATACAAACTAATCAAATCATCCCTTCTGTTCCTTAGCATCCACAAAAAGGGAAAACCTGCAGAGCAACAGATCTTTAGACTCTGGTATTCTGGATGTGACAATACAGCAGTACAGTCAAAACTTACCGTCTAAGTAGGGAGCACCTTCAGACATCTTGCTGAAGCTTACGCCGTGGGCCATAATACTATAGCTTCTCTTGGCTTTGTTGGCAAAAGTAACTAGCACTGTATCTCCCACTTCAGCTTTTATAACGGGGCCTTAAAAAAAGAGAGTGAGGGAAGGTATTAGAAAAACCACCCTCTAACATATTTCCATCTAAACAAGAGAGGGCTGGCTGCCAGCTGCATGCATAACATTCTCCTCTGGATCCAAGTGTATCTACATTCAAACCCAATGTAATGACAGGAGGGGAAAATATTCACTGTACCAAGTATTCCCAGGTGCCTCATGTCCTCTGACCAAACCTTCTTCTTGCTGAATGTTGCATCAGTATATTCCACATAGTGAACTTTCCAGTATTGCCCTCCTATTCGGTCAGTCCCTTGTGTGAAATATGTTGCAGATTCACTGTGGAATTAACAAAGTGGACTGGTTAAATAATTGGAGGTTCAGGCAGAACCTTTCATTTTGGATAAAGTTATTACTCCAGACACAGGGGAAATGACCCCCCAAGTTACTAGTTTGCATACACTTTTCTAGCAGACAAAGGGAGATATTACTGGTCTGAATTACAGTTATAAATTAGTTAACAAATGGGCATTCATTGTGCGTTAGACTTTCATGTGTTTAACCCCAATTTACTTAGGGAGACATCTATGTCAGCTTAGCTCTAACTACCTTAGGGCAAGACCTGTGCCATTACCTGTGC
Organism: Podiceps cristatus; assembly: GCA_000699545.1. Classification (NCBI taxonomy): domain Eukaryota; kingdom Metazoa; phylum Chordata; class Aves; order Podicipediformes; family Podicipedidae; genus Podiceps; species Podiceps cristatus. The sequence goes on along the minus strand of KL280739.1, from coordinate 6,910 downwards.
ACAGTATGCCTCTAATCCTTGCTAGCTTTCCTAGGAGATACTGTAATACAATTCATCTTTGTCAGTAATAACATGGGGGAAAAAATCTACCATTACGGCACATCTGAGACACACCGATTGCAAGTGTGAAAGCTGCCTGAGGAGTCTCAATGTAAGGTCATTAACTCTGTTGAACTTTGCATACCTCACCAGGGCTCACTTTCTCCATGGACTTAATGGAGCAAGGTAAGCACTTCCAGAAGGCAACTCTGAGCATTGCAGTTACAAATCTAACTTCCCGACAAGGTTGTTTAAATCCATTCCTCCCTGCCCCATTCAATTAAAATTATTAACAGTGGAGGACCTAGCCCTGGTGAATCACTGGGGAAGTCTCACCCAGACTCCTGAAATTAAAGCACAACAGGAGAGGACAAGAAAGCTTACCTGCCAGTGGCATTTAAACCCTGCCCAGTGAATTTATCATAACCGTCAGGTCCATAATTCCAGAGCACTTCTTCAGCAGCGATATAATATCTTCTCTTGTGACGGAGTGGTGAAGGCTGAGGCAGGTTTTTCTGGCAGATCTGAACATCGTACAGTGCCTCCATGCCACCTGGGAGGAGAAAGAGTCTGGAGACAGTCCTTGACCAGCTGCAGAGTCAGCTACTTCATGGATAGAAATGCACATTCAAAATTATCTAGGAGCTACATGGATTGCTCCTAGAACACAATTGTTGGAATTGGACTGCAAACAATTACTAGGATAATTTTATATTTTAAAAGGCTTCCTCTGCCTACACTGGGCCAGACGCTAGCACCCTTCTCTTGCAAGGTGGTACTTTATGCCATAGATGAAACCCACTGACATCGATGATACTCTTTAGCAGGTTTATTTATGCAATTCCTTAATCTGGGTAAGGATGGTGGAATGATTTGGGCGGTCAGAGTGCCTCCTGAAGTGTACAAAATGGCATCATGTCTCCTTGACTTTCATTGCAATAGAGGCTGGTTATTACCACACTGAAGATACTTGTTGCTTGCCAGAATCAAGTCTGTTTGGCCTGATGCAAATCCCACTGAAATCAATGTGCAAGTTCTTAATAGTAACAATTCTCTCAACTCTGATATGGTAATTATAGATTGTCTGCTGTTATGAGACCTGGTCACCTTTAGGTGCTTTTGGGATCTCACACCACACAAGTATCACATCACCATCAAATTCCTTCATAAATGTTTCTGAAAACACTGCCATTTTTTTTCTGATTTCTGTAAAAGCAAAAGCTATGAAGTGTTCAGCTGACCTGATTTTTCTTTACGTGTAAGTACTTATCTACAACAAAAAGTGATGAAGGAGGCTCCTCTCATTGCTCATCAAAATCTCTGGTTTACATAGAAAGCGTGGTGTCAGGACTGGGTCTAGCAAGCCTTCCTCATATGAATTACGAAGGTCATTCATACTAGCTAAAGATTTGGCCCAACATGTATAATTTTCAGTGGTAACTAAATTTATATTCATGATGTTTATCAGATGAAATAGTTCCAAAGTGTTCAGTTAGTCAGAAAAAAAAGTGTCAAATCTTGCTTCCCACAGAAACATCTCCCAGTTTTCTTTTCCAAGCATAATAGAGTCTCTAACTTCTGAAAGGCTCAGGGAGATCTATAGCAGCATACCTCGTAAGTGCTCATTAACCTGGCACGTTATCAGCCACCTCCCGGGGTTCCCAGGAGTCATCTCTGCTGTGATGAACGTTGCTGGGAACAGACCGATGACATCTGCCCTCTGGTCTCTGTTAGTGAATGTGTGGCCGTAGAAATATGCGACGTGGATGTCTATCTCGCTTCCCATGCCAATCAGGTGCCAGGACATGGAAGTTTCAGCACACATCTCCAAGACGGGGAGATTGCCATAAATATAACCATTAATAGCTAAAAACAAAAGTACGAGACTTTATGAGAGGTGAAAGAGAAGTGCCAAGTGCCTCTGACCCCATTTGTAAGGATGATCCTTTCCTGGCCCAGAAAAGAAAATGTCTGAATCTTCACACGGCCCTTCCAAGCTCTTTGACAAAGAGTAACATTTTGAACATATAGCTTACAGCTCTGGATGATCAAATGGCCCACATTCTCTGACTAGGGCTGTGAAAAACTTCCCGGGTGATATTAAGATGTTGCAAAGGCCAAGTCATCACCAAAAAGGCCTGTTAATGAAGTTAACTTGTTCTGCAGCTATTTAGCGCGTCTGAAATCTTTTTCCTCTTACTCTGAGTCATAAATATACCATGACATACCAGGCTTAAGCAATTTAGATTTGAAAATTAATATATCAGTCAAATCAGTCTAGTCAGCTCTCTCTTCCTCAGCTTCCACACGTGACAATGTATCAGAATAGTAGGAGAATGAGACTCATATTTTGCAAAATATTTATCTTCTAGGCTCCATGGAACAACCAAAATAGAGAAATATCTGGATTTGACTTCCTAGATCTCCAAATGGCATTAAGTACTATTAGCTAATGGATCTCCGAAGGACAGGAGTGGTTGTACCAGCCAACCCACCATCCAGAGGGTCCTTTAAGAAATGCTGGAGTCTTTCAATACACACATCTCAAAGTGCTCTGCAGCTTGCTTTTCTCTTTTCACAGCTGTTCAATAGCTTAAATCTGTTGCCTAAGATAAAATGTTAAACAAATGGCAGAGCTGGGCACAAAAGCCAGATCTCCTTTCTGCATGCCGGTGTGTTGTGCTGTATTTAGGGGGAGGCTTTTCATCAACACAGTACTTCAACATCCTGACCCATTCCTTGCTGACACCGATAAAGGAGAGACATCACAAGGGACAAAGTCCTACTGAAATGAAAAGAACCTGGGCACTGCTGTAGGTCACCATTTGCTCGAGAGTCCTGCTCACCATGCATTCGGTTGCTGGTCCGGAAACCTTCATCTTCTTTGTCAACTGTGGTTGGTTCTAAGCAGAAGGTGTTTATATTCTCATCGAGGTACCAGCTGAAGTTTTCATCTACAATGCTAAACATCAGGGCAAAAGCATTAGCAGCACCAGTCCCTTCTATTGAAGTCTCATCTGCAGTTCCTGAATTGCAAAAGAAAAGAAAAGTGATAAAAAAAGCCTTGGAGGGGATTGAATTTAAAAGTGACAATAACTTTGGAGCACTCAAGAAAATACAGTGCTCTGCCCGCGATCTATAGGACATGATGCATCTCACCTAATTTTCCTCTTCTAAGACATCTAGATCTCCCTCCAACAGCCTTTGAACAGATGAGTGCTTTCAGAAGGGGCAGTTCTTCTCGTCTAAGTCAAGCTGGTATTTCAGGATCTCTTTGATTTGACATAAGGACAAGTACTTGCCAATATCTGTGGTCCCATTTTCCCCATTTTTGGCCCACTGCACCCAACCCTGCCCTTTAGTCAGTGTTACCATCTGCATGCCTACACAGTGAGCCAGGTCATGGGCCTGATCCAGGCAGAACTTTTTTTTTTTTTTTTTTTTTTTGACCAGGAATTAAGGGGAGGCAAGTGGTAGCCTGCATTTCTGTTGCATGGGAGCGGCTGGTGAACTATACCCTCAGAATGGCCATCTCAACGTGGCCAATGGACTAATGAGGAAGCCTTAACAATTACCTAGGAGTAGATACTTAGATTTAAAAAGGCTGAAGCCAGGATGAATATAATCTATTCAGGCTAAGTTCAGTGTCATTATCTGAGTGACTATTTGGGAAACAACCTGAGACTACAGGAGTGGGGGTACTGAGTGGTCTATTATTAACCACTGGTAGGTTTAAACTTCATCTAATCATCCAGTCTACCTCTGAGCCATGAAAACCTTTGCTCCCCCTCTCTCCTACATGAGGGAGGCCCAGAGCCTTGCTGTCAGTCCTGCAAGAAGCCACCCACCACTGTTGGATGGAAGACTACAGCAGTAGCATCATGCAGATATCCACCTTGATGAATTCAAGAGACCAAACATGCAGATAACCTGGCCTTTCTGCCTGGGATTGTTTTGAATGTGCTACCTCCTAGCTTCATGCTTTACTACATAGTTATAGGCTCAGTTTCACATATTCAGGCAGTTCTGTAGATTTCAAAGTCTCTCTGGGAAAATAAAAATCTGAGACATTTTAATTGTGTGAGTTAAGCTGGAGATCAGGCTTATCCTTTCCATATTAAAATCTTTCATATATAAAACCTGCTTCACTTATATATTCTGTATATAAAATCAGGGCTGATTTTGTACTGTGGGAGGTACTAGAAAGAGGTGGCAGAGTTACATGTGCCCAGGGGGAGAGGGGCAGTAAATGTAAAATATTAGTACATGGTCTCTGATGGCTCCAGCACAAAATTAGCAGGCTATGAAGTATGTGGGACAGGCTGTACCTCAGCTGTTAGTGCACATCCCTGTATGGCTGTAATATACAACTTGTGAGCAAAAATAAATTTATAATCTGTACAGGGAAAAAATGACAAAGAACATTGGGGTTTCAAATATGTAAATGCCAATGCCAAAGTCACATGCCCAGCCCTAATTTCATTTCCTGAGCAATGAGTCCTTTGCTTGTCCTGGAATGATTCCAGTTTAGGAACACTTATTTTTGGTCTCGGCCACGACTGGCTGGCCACAGAGCATGCTGCGGTCCCTCCACCAGCCGATGCAAATCTCTCGTGAAGCCAAAGGGGAGCAGGAAGGGGGTTGTCCCAGAGCTACAATACCTACCCTGGGATGCTCCTGGAATGGCCCAGCTATTCCTTGGCCCTTTTTATGGGCTATGTAGGGATAGACTCTAGACCATCATGTTTATACCTGTAAGCAAAAATGACTGTTAAGATGCCAAGCTTGGCAGAGGGGCTTGCTTTATCAGTGTTTCTAGCTCAGTACCTTTTTTACAAACCAGCAGTGGCCCAATTAAACCAGATGCAATATCTCTTGGTGTGTCAATGTGAGAATGGTAAATCCAAGTCAAGCAGTTTGAGTCTGCCAAAGTTGGGGAATAATCTTTCCTTACAGGCCATGTGTACGTATAATTTCCACCGGGAACAACAAAGTCGTCCTCTTTGCTTTTACCACCGGTTCCATCAGGGTAAAGTGCTCCTAGTACATTAAAAGGAAAAAGGAAGCTTTTAGCCCCTAATTAACTGTTTTCCTTAAATAAATTTGTCATTTCTTCTATTTTATCATGGATTTATAAAATAATAACAAATAGGCTAGAAGTAGAAAGAAGGAGGGAAGATGCTTCAGTGACTCCTAATTTAGGAAAATCAGGAAAAAAGACCCACCTAACCTATTTCAGTACTGGATTTAACCCAGGCATTGAAGGTTTGTGGCAATAAATTTTAAGAAATGAGGCTATTCCTGGTTTTAGTCATCAGCTGCAATTACTGATGAGTTTATGAGAGGGTGATCTAAAGTCCTCTGATGTAAGTGGTCAGAACAATAAATACTTAGACAAACTTTTAGCCATGATATTAGCTACTCCAGGGGAAAAGGAGAGGAAAAGGCAAACTAGCTTTTACCTTCAGAGTCCTTGTTATAGAAGACCCCATGTGGATGCACTGAGTATGGGCGGGAAGCAAAGTTTTTTAGATGGACAATAAAGACATCCTCTTCTTCTGCCTTCAGAACTGGCCCGAGGAACCCCAGCCAGGCTGCTTTGGGGATCTCCTGGGAGTAAGTGTCATCTGTGAATTGCCTAAAAATAGCCTTTTTGTACACACGTCCTATACGGTTGGCCCCTCTTGTCGCATAGACACTTGCAAACCTAGTGTTGGGAAAGGAAAATATTTTAGAGATAAAAAAACCTCCATTAAGAGTTGATCAAATAATGTGCTTGTGGTGCAGACAAATAGTTCCCTGGGACACATCACATAGCTGGTGGAATAAAAGCTGAGGAGTAAACCTGGACAGCGCTACCAGTCCCTTTGTGTACAGTAACAGTCATCCTACTTGCAGGTCTGGTCTTTAGCATGGTTACGAGAAGTCTTCCCTTGAGGTCCAGCCACTGAGGCCTTTCTGTACAGTTTTAGCAGCTTCTCCCTCTTTTGAAGTTTTGAAACCTCACATCTGAAAGCATGACTGTTCAGAAGGAAAAGAAAACCAAATTAAGTTTTTTTCAAAAGCCAGTAAGAGCAATTCTAATCAACTAGTTTGACACCCTCAAATTGTAGCATGAAATATTTTTGCATGAAATGCCTCATTTCTACATTCCAGAGTGTATGTTTATAGCAACTTCAAGTGATGGAGAACCCACCATATGGTCAGTGGTTGACGTATTATAGTTATTAAATGCTTGCTCCCTTCAAATCCTGAATTGCATTTGTAGTTTAATGTCATTTAGCTCCACACTCCAACCACTGGTTCCCATCAAGCCCTCTCAGATCAAAGAAGCCACATACCATCAAGAGCTTCTTTTCTATGCAGGCACTTGCATAAGTTTTAATTAATTGACTAAATTGCCTCCTACCCTTCTTTTGGACAAACCAAGTACACTGACATTCTTTTTGCCATAAATCTTTCCCAAAGCTCTTTTCTGAAAGCCTTCCAATATTTATCTATCTCTTTTGAAGTCTGAACACAAGAACTTCACACAATAGGTAAGTAGTATTTCAGCTAAAGCCAGTGGTGTTCCCAGTCAATATTTCTGACACAACTGGGAATTAGTTTTGCCCTTTTAACTATAACATTATACTGGCAACCCATATTCATCCCATCTGTTATGATATAAAAACTTTTTTTACTTCTCTCCAGGTTACAGCTCTGACAAGTATAATACACATTCTTCATCCCTAATTATCCCGCACAAAGAGGGCAGAAGTGAACCCCCTTGTGACATAGCCAGCAGTGGACTGTATGACCAATTTCACAGAATCACAGAATGGCCGGGGCTGGAAGGGTCCTCTGGAGATCCCCTAGCCCAGCCCCTGCT
>KL280735.1:0-38515 GCA_000699545.1 Podiceps cristatus | reverse complement strand
CTTTACAAGCTCAAAGGTCATGCAAATGTTATGTCAAGCCAGTTAACATAAGTGCCTAAGCATCATGGGAATCTTGTTCATAAATTAATGTGACACAGAAAAAGCCTTTGCTCAAATAAACATGCTAGCTAAAAGAAATACATACATGTTGTTGTTTAATGCAATCCAAATTAAAGAAGAAATATTTTAGCTAACTATATCTTTTGTGACCTAAATCAGTGAATCAATAAACTCTACAGAGGTTGGGAAGAGTAAACCATTTTGTACCCTATGTGGAAGAGGTTATGATTCAATAAACAGTTTCCTTAGTGCTCCCTCCAGCACCCCTGTTGGTTTTATTTTCCAGTCACATTCCCTTAGTAATTCTTTCGGTCTCTATTTACTGCATTTTGCTCAGTAACAAAGTCCCTGACTGTATTCATAACAGATAATGTTGTTAGTTCTGATACATCACAGAGGTTTTGAATTTGTAGTGTATATTTTTCTTTTTCCTGAACAGGAAAGACGCGGTAATCACTGAATCAATTAATATTGACCATTGCCATATGGATTTTGCTGTCCTGATGCATTATGTGAACAGTCTCTTATTGAATTGACTTCTATGAGTCTTATTGTTGTAGCAGAATCACCAGAAAATTTTGAGGTTTGCAGAGATACAAGTGCCTTGAGCTCTCCGCCTTTGAAGCTGGCATTTGTTTGACCTTAATATTTCCTGTAGAACTGAAAGAATTGTAACTTCAAAAACTCTTTCAAAAATCAGCAAGACATTTCTGCGTTATTTTCTGTCTAGAATTTGCAATCAGGGCATCACCTAGAATAAACTCATGAAAAAAGTAAAAAAAAACACTAAGCCCAAGATTGCTCTTTTTGAAGGATGAGGAAAATGCCAAAAGCCCAATAGTTGATGTTTTAAACCTCTCTCTGGATTACAGCATCCATTTCAATGAATCACACACAGACAGTCCAATGGAAAAAAAGTCTGTGTTTATGTTGGCAGGAATCCTGGTCACTGTCAAGGGAAACACCGTCTTCAAAAAAAAAAAAAAAAAAAGTGATGTTTTATATGAAAATTCCTGAAAGACTACTTCTCAGTATTGACATAACTATGGATTCAGAAATGAAGTCATTAACAAACTAACTCAGGTATCATGAAGACTCATACGGTAATGCCAGATATTTTAGTACTCCATAAGGATTCTTGCCTCATGCTGAGTTGTACCACAGATTTCTGTTTAGAGACAAGAGCACTGTATCCTGCACAGGGAAAGGACATGGGGTTTCAGGAGAAGATGCAGAGTACAGAGCAACAGAAGATGAGGTATGGGCTCTTTCTTTACCACATCCCTTGTTTCCCATGATTTCTCAGGAACTTGCTGGAGAGATACATGGTTAATGCCTTGTGGGACATTACAGGGCAGCTCAGAAGAAATGTTCCCTATAGACAGGCGGCTGAGGATTTTTTCCTACCAGTTTCAGACATTAAAAAAGTGTATTACACAAAGAATACCAAAAATAAAAAAAAGAGTTGGAGATAGGTGATAGAGGGGCTGGACAGGAAAAAGGGAGATCAGTGGGATACCTGGATGTCAGAATGATGATGTCCAAAGGCCCATCTGGTAGCTATACTGAGGGGAGAAAGTGGATGCCTGGTGATCAGGGCTTTGAGGTATACTCAGTGAGTAGGAAGGAGGTTCTGAGTAGGGATAGGGAGCACAGAAGGCTCACTTATGAGTGGGAAAAAGTGGTGGCCAGAGACTTGTCTATCAGGAAAAGGCTTAGCAGAGCAGTGTTCATGTTGCAGAGTCTCTGCTGTCAGAGAAGAGGTGGAAGAAAACAGCAAAAAGCCCCAACCTCATTCCTACCGGGTTTTGTGGGTTTTGGTTTTTAGGTTATTCGTTGTTTGTGGTTGTTTTTTTGTTTTTTTGGGTTTTTTTGTGTGTGTGTGTGTGTTTGGTTTCAGTTTTGTTTCTTTTTTAAAAAAATTTGATATGTAATAAATCAGTGAAGCCATGACCATGTACCCAGAGCAACACTACAGCTCTCAAGGGGCCATTACACTTTCGTCGCTGTTTTTCCCAAACCTGTCTTCCCCAGGGATGGTTGCTGGGTGGGAGACCAGCAGGATTGCCACACTTCTTTTCTCCAATCACCAGTGGCTCGGTGATCCAGCAGGACTGAGGAATGTCTGATCTCATAAATGTCGGTCTGATCCTGCAATCATTAGTCATGCTGAAATACTTTTTAACTTCATGGGCAGCGTCTTCTCATCAGAGCATGAAACAACTCAGCACAGATGCTTGCTCTATGGATTGGTGCAGTGCACCACTACCACTGACAGACTCCTGTAGCCAAGTATTGCAGGATTTATTTCCAGAACTTTTAAATGTATATTTTAATATCAGCTTCTCTAATTCATCATCTGATCTCTTCTGTTGCACATAATGTTAGAAAAAGAGAAGTATACATCTCTAAAATAGAGTAAGAAAGCAATGTTAGGAATTTCTCATGAAAAATGACCTTGCCTGTTATGAAACTGAACTGCAATAGGTTAGCCATTAGACCTTAATCCAAGTAAAAAATGACTTTCATGACTTGGACTTAATCTGTAATAAAGCTAATTTACTGGTGGCATACATTGGTACCTTACCATTCAAATGCTTTTTTAAGGCTTAATGAAGCCTCAAAAAAAGTTTGGAAAGCCAAGGGAAAAAATATTACATACATGACTTATTATATTAAGAGACTGAACTTTTCTCATACGTATTTTATCTTCTTTATATGAGGAAAGGTGGAAAATATTCTCTGTGGGGAAAATGGAATCCCACAGTTGCTAGGTCTTGAGACTTTATCCTTCCCCGTTTCCCCTCCTGTAAGCTTTTTAGCTGATTTCTTGGAAGCACTAGGACAATCCTGCACGGATTGCATCCTAGCACCCTAGCAGAGTCCCAGTACAGGACATAGTACACAGAAAAGACAGCCCTGTCTGAAAGCTAAACACTTGTTAATAAACAGATCTTTTTTATTTCTTTTAAAAAGCCTTTTCCTTGCTATTTGCAATTTTCTTCTTGATTTCAATTTGTATCACCTTTGAAAAAGAACTATGTTACTATGCAATGACACAGCTTTGCACTATTTCTTTTCCAGACTTGCTGACATCTCCTAACAAGACAGTGTGTTATCTGATGGAGAAACAGGAGAAAAATGGAATTGCTGAAGGAATTGATTAAAGAGGTTGAAAACACTTTGTTTTTCAATTTTAGCAATCTACTCTGTATTTTATACCTAAATCATCTTTCTGCTTAATTTGGCCATTTTCCTGCTTTCTGATCAGTTTTGTGCATTGCCATAGCACCTGGTTTGGACCCAGGTCAGGCATTGGTACACAGCTGAATTTCTATTGCATAAAATGATATAGATCGTATGTTGCCTTGGGGATCTTTTCATGAGGTTCAGGCTACTTGCAGGAGGACAAATGACGCACAGACTGAAGTGAGGGCTATACCAAAGTACCATGCTGAATAACCAGACTGTTTTGATGAGTAAGTTCATAACAGATCCAATCATGTGTGGCCATAGTGGTTTTGACTTGCTATTACAGTCCTGAAGCAGGATCTCTTTTACCACAATTACTGTAGAAAAAGCTCTTTCCCCCCCTGCTTTCTAAATGTTCTGTATCTCATTTTCTTTAAGTTTTCAGATATCCAGTCTTTTCAGATGATTGTGCCCACATCTGCTTCTGCCTTCAACAGTAAAAATAGGTCAATTCACTTGAATTAATTACAGAAAAAGTAAAGAAACAAACTTTTATATATTTCTAATGTATTTGACATGGATTTTTTCCTCCAGTTTTCCATTTAAGAGCAGAATCAAGTGGCAGAAATCTCAGAGAAGGGTTGTGTTTGTGAAATTTCCAATGCCTTTTTATCTTTTTCAAGAAATGAAAGATTCATAAAGATTGGATAATCTTTCAGATGTTGGGATGGTTGCTTGAATCAAATCCAGCCCCTAAGCCTATCGAGGCTTCTTTGCTGCAAATGTATATGGACAAACAGACAGCCAAATACCACAGAAATAGGCTCTGGTAATGAACATTATTGAATTATGCTACCAGAAGAGTGCTGAAATGGAGGGCCAAAATAAATTATTATAATCAGGCTGAAATATATAATCTGTTTTGTAATCAAAATTACTCTACAAGCAAAACCTATTCCTTCATTCTGGTATCACCGCCTACTAGTATTGAACTTCTACGGTTCTGTATTTAAGAAAAACAATACTTTTAATAGTAGATCAAAGGTTTGGAGCTCTTATTTATTAATAACTTCAAAACTTTTTTTTTTTTTTTCTTCTTCTATAGGACTTCTATTTCTATAGAAATACTATATGTATTTCTTTCTCCTCTCTGGACTCTCTCCTGAAAAAGGCCAGGGTGTTAGGGCTGAGCAGTGTAATTCTTGGACACCTTCCCCCTGGCATGCTCTCCATTCTCCAACTCCAGAGCAGGCATTGCACTGTCTGGTCATGGTACCCCTTCATTTATTCTTGGACACAAACTTTGTAAGTCATAGTCAGATTTGTGGGCTCAGATTCTGCTTTAGTCATACCATCATGTCACAAGGTTAGACTTGTCTGGCTGGTTGATCAATCTGTTTTGGAGATGGAGTAATCTCAAATGGAGAAAGGAGGAAAGTTTAATAGAAGAGTTAACATTAACCTGCTATTAACAAATCCCACACCACTCAAAACACAGCCACAGGACATGACAAGGTGACATTGTGTTCCTTCTTTTCACCCAGTCTGGTCAGAACACATTTTAAGAGAGGCCAACAAAAAAAAAATGTAGACCTTCAAATACCAGCACATGCAAACACATTCATTTTGGCAATAGAAAGGTTCCTTAATGCCTGATTCTTCCCAAACCATCCTCTGTCATGCCAAGTGATTGAGAAGTATTGCTTCCTGAATTCCTAAATAAACTATACTTCACCTTGAGAGAAAAATATGAGATTTTATCTGAGAATAAGTTTTGTCAAAAGAAAGGGTTATTCTGCCCTTTCCTAGCCAGACCTGTGTATTTAGAGGACTCTCTGCAAGTGAACCTCTCAGTTAGTGTGTTTAATAAAACTGGTTTTGGGACACTGTTTCTACTTTCTGTGGTCAGAAATTGCCTGAAAGAATATGGCAGGAAGTGGAAGAGAATAAAATTGTCTGTTCATCACACACTGGACTCATGTAAAAAACACAATATATTCCCTATTGTACAGAACTTCTTCAGAAATCCAAATTGTTATGGTGATCACAGTAGTAAACTGAGATGACATATCTTCTTTACATCCTCTGAATAAGTTGGTTTCTGAAGTTTTCTGGAGATATCTTTTGCGAGAATATCCTTCTTAGGAAATTTCTGGGGAAGGGTAAAATCAGAACTCAAGGTGACATGAACTACACAAAATTATACTGAAGTAAAGCCCACAAGACCAGATTCCTGATGCTTTGTCCTGAATATCAACTCATTAAAGTATTCATCCTCTCCAGATACGTTCCTATGACATAAATGCCCTAATTTTTCTGCTCCCATCTCTTTCAGGAGGGGTTTGGAGAAGCCATTTTGATAACTGGTAATTATCAACGCAGTGAAATAAGCTTCCAAAATAGCATGAGGTTTCTGTGCTTGAGACAAGGTACAATTCTTTAAGTGAAGTGAAAAAAGTCTAAAATTACACACTGAGATATCAATATATTTTTTTTGTTTGCTTGAAAAATCATCTTGCAAAAGTGTCTTCATTTTTTCAAGTTCTATGACCACAGCTGAAACACATAAACTGAAAAGAAGTGCTATAAAGACATAAATCTTCATAGAAATCATAGATTTGTCATGCCATTATTGCTGCTCCTTGGCAAACCATGCAGTCATTTTCCATTCATTTAGAATTCAGTCAAGTAGGATCAATTCAGGCTTTGCTTGTCTGTATCCTGTGATGTAATGCCATCTAATGAAGCTTCAAAGTATAAAAGCTGACTTCAGCCAGCAAGACCATTATAATCCTCCTCATTCTGTTTTGACCTTTAAGTAAGAGTGTGAGGCAATGAGCACTGCCTGTAACTAGCACTTGTGGCAATGTGTTGAGTACAAATACGGATGATGGGTCTGTTGCTATGAATCATCTAGATAATGTTATCTAAGCAAATAATTTATTTCAAATGAGAAAACTTCATTACAGAAACACTAAGACTGCAAAGTCCACCACAGAAAATTGAGGAAATAGTAGAACTGAGATGAACTGAGAACTGAGTAGAACTTCAGCTTCAGTTCAACTCCCCTAATATCTGCCATGTTACAGTTATGTTACAAGATAGTCATGTGTTTGGCAACGGTGACTTAGTGAGTAGACAAACAAGGCCTGGACCGAAGAAATCTGCCAAAAGCTATACAAAGATCCAAGGCCAAATGAGAATTAGCAGTTTTCATCTCCCATCTCTGTGTTTATTCTTCTTAACCATGCTGCTCTTCATTATCCACATATGGCATTGTATTTTTCCGCAACAGTACTCAACCTTGATGGAGAGCTTGAGACAGGTGCTTTGCAGTCAGTTGGAATCAACCAGGCACAAATAATTGCCTCGTGAGCACATGGCATTTTCTTGTCCCATTCAGTTCAGCACTGTAAGTCAGAGCATCTGCACAGTGACCTGCTGTTGTGTGCCAGGTCAAAATGCTACGCTGCCATTGTTTGTGGTTTTCTGCAGCTCTGTTTACAAGTGCATTTTAAATTCATCAACTGCATATGCAAATAAATTAAAAAATACTTTAGCAAGCAATGCAGGATGCACTTTCAATAAAAGTGAAGGAATTTTGTTATGCAAATATTTCCCCTTGATGTAAAAAAGAAGTAACAACCACCTCAGATCAACCCAAGAATGCAAGCTTCAGCAATAGTCCAATCACTTCCAGGGGAAAATCCCAATTACTTTGAAGTGAAGGGCATAACTTTCCTTGCATTTGATAGATAGAATTCTACCACTAGCATCTACATTTATACAAGGAATCTGTTGGCAACCTTGCCTGGAGTAGGAGAAAGAGAATGGGAAATTGTGGCAGGTGAACAAGAGAAATTGCTTGAGAACAGTTTGCTTTGTTCCAGCTCAAAACTCATTACTCATTGTGGTGACTGTTCAAGATCCACTTTAACTGCCCATTGCATAAATTCTGATTATGTTGAATTATTTGATGATCTAGGCTGCTGGTCTAACTCATTACAGATGAGGCAATAGAAAACACATTTCTATTTTCTGTTCTCTGATTCAACACTGCACGTTTACATCTCCAGCAAGACTGAAGAATCACCTGTTACTTACATTTCACTTGCTCTTGACAGGATTTATAACCCAGATGTATTGTCTAAGCTTTCTTGGGTCTGCATTGTATTTTCTCAGGGCAATTTCCACTTCCTTTTGTTTTTAACAATGCTCAGTGAGAGACATCCATCAATAAACTTATGGAAATGACTCAGGAGATTGGACAGTTAAACAATTTTTCATGCACATTTCCCTCCTGGAATAAACATTTTAAACCACAAAATTATCTTTCTGAAGTACTGTACCAGTAGACTTAGATGGCTCCTCCTAGCATTTACACTTTTTGAAGTCTTCAGCAACTCCAATGAAGTCAGAAGAGGTACTTTGCAGTAAGTGTAGAAAGAATCAGATACAATAATTGCAAGCTTTAGACCATCATAACAACCCAACTACAAGATATAATCTCTTTTTGTTATCTCTCTCTTTTTTTCTTTTTTTTTTTTTTTTTTTTTTTTTTTTTTTTCAGTAAGGTCATCTGCAAATCTACTGTTAATGGGGAGAGGGTTTAGATTATATAGGCTGTTGTTTATTGAGAGGAGCCTTTCCAGAAGTATATGCTTTGCATCAAGCACTAAGGAGCGCCCTCTGCTTTCCTTATAAGGCTCACTGTTAGCAGGTCTTGCCTGAAAAAAGCAAGCTGGCAATTTCTTAGCTGCGTATTTACACTCTGAAGTTACACAATGACGTCTGGTAGACAGAGCTACTCTTTGATAGAGCACCTCCAGAGAGGTTCAGCAAGTGGAAGCTCCCAGCAGCCAGGTTTCCATTGGCAATGGCAGGTTTCTTCGGGAAACCCGTGCCCAGTTCTTTTTTTATTCTTTTCCAGGGAGTCAGCTCAATCGGAAAGTTGTTTGGAGCGAAATTGCAGTGGCACTTGGTTGTTAAACATTATAATATCACCTTTATATGCCCCATATGGCTTCTGCAGCTGGGTTGTTTGATTCTGCTATTGCTGGCTAATCAATAACTTTAGTTTCAGTCCTTAGCAGTCTCTTAAATTCTTGAAGAAAAGGGAGAGATGGGAATTAATTATCTTGGAAGTGTTAGAACTTTTCTAACGAAAATTCGAATCAGTTCCTCCAAATAGATGTTGATATCTTACCAATGGCAATCACTGCAAAAAACCCCAACCCACTGAATCACATGCCATTATTTATCAGATCCATTTTCCTCAAACCACACATCAGAAATCATATCCCAGATTACAATGTATCAGACCAAGTGTGTGGACAGGTAAAGATCTACTGTCATTATTTTTAAGTTTGAAGCGACTGATCAAGTGTGTTTTTTCTGGGTCTTTAGGCCTGGTCCTTTTCGCTGTTTGTGCTAAACCTTCATTCTTCTAGAAAGAAATTGACTCTAGATACTTACTCTTGTAGCCAGCTGCTATCATAAATAGTTGGCCAAAAAGACAGGGTTGGATTTTTTCCAGATGTGGATTTTCCAGCTAGCAGGAAAGTCCATGGGCTTGCAGATACCAGTCTTCATGGCAGAGTGCCTGGGGGTCCTGGCATTGCTGTCTGTCCTGGTGCCACAGACCCTAAAAATTCACTTTTGTTTCACATCAGGTCCAGATGTAGAGCACCTGCATAATACAGGTGACTTCAATTAATGTCTTGTTAGAAGGAGATCTTTAAAAGTGTGGTCAAATAAATGTTATATGCACAAACAATACACAAGTGGCTTTTGGTATTGGTAAATTGATCCATGTAAAAGTGACTCTTAAAAGTCATAAAAACTAAAATTGCTCCAAACAGATAAAAATCAATTTACATTATGTGTGAGCCTGCCAAACAGAAAAGGTCCAAGACTCTATTATTTGGCAACTTTTGATCCCATTTTTCAACCTATGTATAACGTTTTTAGCAGAATGTGCATTTTCCTTTTTTTAAACATACTTATGTAACCATAAAACCAAAACTGTTCAAAACTGTAGTGTCGACGTCCAAAATGTGTTAGGCATCAGTTCAAGAACTTGGAACAAATTAGTTAAAACTCTTTCTCCCCATTTTTGCAATCAATTTGCAAATCAGATATTTGACTCTAATTCAGGCAGTGAGATTCTGTATTGTTTATTCTATTAACTTTGATTAATATTTTTCAAGCAGTTGGAAATTTTCAAGTGAAAATAATTATAGGAAAGTAATACAGTGTGAGAGTATGATACATAAACAAATAATTATTAATAGCATTTTCCTATTTAAATGATTAGAAAATCCCTGCTGAATCAAATTATTGGAGGCTTCTAATTCCTCAGTCTGTTATTTTGCAGTTGAAAGAAAACTTAGCTCTGATGACCCCTATGCTACTCTTAAAAGATGATCCAAACTCCTCTGCAGCCAGTGGAAGGATATCAAATGTTTTCACTAACTCTGGATCAATCCCTGAAAGCTTTTACTTGGAAAAGTATTGGATGCTAAATTTCTTCTCTTGTACCATGGACCTTTTTCATCAGTAGGACATTTTCAGAGTAAATTTTTATTACTTTTCAGCAGGGTCTGAAATCCATCATGGCATCTACTATAAAGCAGCATCTGTGGTAGTTTTGAACTAAGCGGAAGCTCAAATGGTTAACCAGAAAGTTTCTGTATCTTCCTTGACTTTAGTTTAAGGATTAATTCAGTGTAGATTTTTGAGATTTTTGTCTGAGTACTAGACCTATTGAATCAACCAATTCTGTGGCAAACATAATTTCTAGAAACAACCCCCTCTTGGTTTTATTATTCAATTGATGAATATGAAGTACATGGACAGTGCAGACAAAACAACATTGGTTGCCAGGTAAAATTCAATCCATAAGTCACTGGAAGATTTCTATGTATACCACTAATCATTTAAGCAGCCTGTATTCTTAAAATGGAAGATTTTCTTATCAAAAAGGGCATTGAATCCTATGTTTATTGATTCTTTAGACATTACATTGGAGAGAAAATGTTGATACAGACAAAGCTAAATTATGAGATGATATTTTCTGACATTGTGATATGTCATAATCAGTTAAGATTGTGACTCAGAAATTAGTGTTTCCATGAACTGCAAGTCTGACATCCAGGAATTCCAGGGCTGTGTAATGTAATCATACATGGAAATGTAGTATATGAATGGGAGACAAATTCCTTTGGTTTAGAACTACTTTTTAATGCAACGCCCAGGACTGAAGAGACTACTTCAGATCAGACATTTTCAATACATATACATTTTAGAACAGGTCTAGGATTGTACATTGAACAAAAAAGATCCTGTAATTGCATTATTTAAAATACATATCATTATATAAAACATGAAAGCATGCCATTTTATAGAAGCATTATCAAACAAAATAAACTTCTTCTCGTAAATAATTCTAGTTTCTCATTATGCACTGCTTTGCGTGTAACTTACAGCTCTCTAAAGTAGCCCAGATTCTCTAGGTGTAAATAGCATACAAAGAGTTTAAACCTCAATCCCAAGGGAAAGGATGTGGACCAAAACCACTGTTCTTGCAGGGTCCATGGCACTGCAATCTCAGCTGGGCTTCCCCAGAGGGACACTGATGTTTCCATATTAGACTGAGCTTAAGGCCTGTGTAGGTCGTCTGAGGAAGGTGTTAAAACTACTGCGAAAATGTCAGGCAGGGACTGTGAGCTCTCCGTCTCGGGGTATGCACCTCTCAGGTATCCTGCCCAAGGAGGGCAGGAGGGGTGTAAGTTGCCTTTATGGCCCTTGGGCTCCCTCCCTGTGACACCAGGCGGTGGCAAGGGCCAGTTCTGGACAGGGCAGGGATTTTCAGCTGTGGGAAAAAAATTACTCTTGATTATATGTGGGATAAACCTAACAATAAAAATGATACACCACTATTCCTATCAAGTACCTATCATTATAATGATTATTAGTGTTTTAGGGTGAAGCATCACCAGTGTTAAGTATTTGTGTGGCTTTCAGGGACTTGCTCCTCATGCTCTGCAGTTTTTCACCATGTGTTTGTGCACTGTGCTTAATGGTTTCTGGAACAATGAATAATAGTGCAGTACAATAATAATGCTAAGTCCTCTTACAGAGCAACCTCACATTAATTTTAAAAGAAATTTCAGTCATTTAGGGACTGCAGGGTTGGGCTAACAATATATAATGAGCTTTGTTCCAAAGTCTACCCTGGTATCATCAGCAATTCCGTTTCACAGATGAGGATGCAAATAAATTGAAGGGAATTATTTTCTAGAGCCATCAAAAATAGGAGGCAAGGGACAAAAAGTACAGCTATGGGAAAATATGGCGATTATTTATCGAAGTATATTTTAACAGATTTTCTCAGCTTTTATGCTCCTGCTAATCTGCATGAAGTTATACAAATTCCTTATAAATGTCCCTATGAAAGTTGTTTCACTTGTCCTCAGTAATACATTGCTTACCAAATATTTTCCTCATTTTAAGGCAGTAAGTGGGGTTAATTTGCTGCTATTCATTGTAATGGTGATCATCCTTGCTTACGATTAAAAATGCACTGTAAATTTCAGAATTTCCTCTAGTTCAACTTGTTCCTAAAAAAGGTTACGTGACAACACTATTTGCAGTTGTAAGAGGTCTTTCAAATTGCACGACTGAACCAAAGCAAGGCACTGTGCATCCTAGGAGCTTAGAAGAGGTGCTACCTGAAGAAATGAACACTCAGGCAAGTATATTCAGTGTTAAATTTTGAAGTGAGGAAGACATCCAGATAGAAGAGCAAACCTGGCTTAAAGCACAGCCAGAAAGGCAGCCATTTTTCACCTGTTCCTGATCATAAGGTCAGAAATCTCAACTCAGCTGACCCTGGCAAGGTCATATGCTACATAGACAGCTCAGCAAACATTTACTTATGCAGAATTAATGTTTAGGGTAGGAAACTACATAGTGGAACAGTTATTTGAGCACTAACCCACTCATAATTTTGCCTTGGTGGCTTGGCTGGCCAGAGAGCTGACAGGATCATAGAATCATAGAATCGTTTTGGTTGGAAAAGTCCTGTAAAATCATTGAGTCCAACTGTTAACCTAACACTGCTAAGTCCAGCACTGAGCCATGTCCCTAAGTGCTACATCTACACGTCTTTTAAGTAAGTCCAGGGATGGTGACTCCACCACTTCCCTCGGCAGCCTGTTTCCAGTGCTTGACAACACTTTCAGTAAAGAAATTTTTCCTAATATCCAATCTAAACCTCCTCTGACACAATCTGAGGCCATTTCCTCTTGTCCTATGACTTGTTACTTGGGAGAAGAGACCCACACCCACCTCTCTACAACCTTCTTTCAGGCAGCTGTAGAGAGTGATGAGGTCTCCCCTCAGCCTCCTCTTCTCCAGGCTGAACACCCCCAGCTCCCTCAGCTGCTCCTCACAGGACTTGTTCCCCAGACCCTTCACCAGTTTCGTTGCCAGTCTCTGGACACGCTCCAGCACCTCAGTGTCTTTCTTGTAGTGAGGGGATGTGCTCCCTGACAGGGATAACAGGTGCGGTGAGTGCCCTAGAGAGACAGGCACTGAGTATTCAAATACCACAGCAGCTCTGAAACGCAGGCTACAACTGAGTTGCAGGTTTTCTTCAGTTATCTGTGATCACTGTGTCAATCTCCTCTTGGTCAAACCACATGAGAAGTGGCAGTACTCCCTGTATAACAAAAGCATATGGCCTTGAAAATACAAAACTCATAGATGTCTAGTTGTGAGTAGGATAGTTCAGCTGTGGCTGAAACAATTTTTGTCCACTATTGTAGACCTGTCTTCAGCCAAGACTAACATCTTTTGGTCTGAGGACTGCCGCGGTGTGCATCCTCAGGTCCTAGAGCAGTGGTGTGGCTCCTTTGATAGCAAATTAAACAGGGGACATAATGTTGTGTAAACATAATGTTGTGTCCTAGCAATGATGAGATTTTTATCAAGACATGCTGAAACATGGAGGGGAACTTCTCAGTAAACTTTTCAGTAGCTGGAGATTTATTAGTTTTCAAAATTTTGGCCAGAAAGGAAGTGAATGCTGGCCTGTGCTGTTGCTCTCACTACACAACAAGCAAACCACCCTGAATCCTCTGTATATCAGCCTTTATCATGTCTGCAGGAAAGTTTTAAATATAAAATGTTCACGGGGTATTCAAGTTCATAAGTGAGAGCCTGAATGTTATCTCAGTTCCCTGACAGTCATTCTATTGGGATGGATACCCAGGGCAAGTCCGGAGGGGTGGAGGTGGTGCTGGTGAGGCAGAAAGAAGAAAGCAGGAACCAGACTGCTGACAGCAGGAGCAGAGAACATCTCTGTCCCCCCTCATTCCCCTCCATCCTCCTCTCTGCATGCGGAATCTAAATCAGTGGTTATGAGTGTGCAAGCTATGACAATAGCCAGGAGACTGAGACAAGGCAAACAAACCATTGGAACAGATTTGGGAAAAGAAGAGAAGTAATGACACTTTGATGGGTTGGACGGGGAAGGTCCAGGATCAGATATAAAACCCCCAAACTTCCTAACCCAGGGCAACATAGCTGAGGATGGCTCACATGGGGCCTGAATTCTAGTCGGGGAATGGTCTTCACAGTTTGAGCCAAGACTACTTTGAAGAACAGCCTCACTTTCCCATGTGCTTTAATTGCCAGTCTGAGTAAAAGCTGGAGAGGACCCCACCGTGTTTCCCTGCAGGCATACCTTGAGTGGGGCGTGCTGGGCTCCATAGCCAGGATCACCCATTTGTGGACCTGAGGAGGCCTGGGGATGAGGCGGCTGCTGGGAAGCTCCGTGTGATCAGGGCTTGGGGAGCCTTGCACTGCCCAGGGGCAGACCTTTAGAGGCCATGGTAGTAACTGGTAAAAGCTAAGGAAATGCAAAATGACAGGCAGAGCCTCTGTCCATCTATGTCTCTGACCTGTGCTCAGTGCTGCCTGCAAATACGTCTTCTCTATTCTCAAAAGAGGCAACTGAAAAAGATTTTTAGTTGACTCTCCTGTGTTTTCCTGCACAAAGATGGAGACATTATATTCCTGATTTGTCCTTGTCTATATTTTTTATATTATATTTTTTATTATCTCTAAAAACACATCATAGAAGAATGTAGTAAGGTTTAGGATCCTATGTCCCATAGGAAGATTTGGTGCTTCAAGTCAGGTAGATGCTATTATACATTTTATCCTAAGCCTTCCTTTCCCTTCTCCAAATGAGTTAATTTCTCTTTCATGTGCAATGGATAACTGGAATGAAACAAATGTCTCCTTCCTGTGAGTTTTGCTCATTTTCTGCATGTTGGGTCCCTCAGTGTTTGAAAATTCTTTTTCAGGGATGGAGGTTTTTTTATGACCAATGTAGAACATGTACTAAGTATATCTATAGCCCAAGTCTGAATTGTTAGGCAGTAGGAGAAAGACTTACTATCAAGAGGCTTAAAGTTATAATTATTGCCATTTTGGAGAAAGAAGAGGGCTTATGCAAGTGTTAAAATTGATCAAGCAATTACTTTTTTATGCTAAAGGTTTTTTCTATTCCTATTCCCCTCTCACAAATATTTGTTGGAGACCAGTAATTTCATTTCACTCCAATAAGCACCAGATTCCTTTGGGGAAAAGACTGGCTCTAGGCAGATGCTCTGTTTAGCCAACTTCTTTTATTTGGAGGGAAAAGAAAAAGATGTCAACACAAACACAAGTCTGTGATTGATGAGATGTTTTAGGGCAGGGGGCAATATTTCCAGATTTAATTTTTTATGCCCTTAGTAATGAAGAAACTGAGGAGATCCTGAAAGCTTATTTAACTTACTTAAACTTACTTATTTGTTGGCCTCATAAAGGCTAAACTTTTGCCAAGAATGAAAAAAAAAAAAACAAAAACAAAAACCAAAACCAGCAAACCCCACAATTTTTTTTTTTTTTCTTCTGTTGAGTTAGGGATTTTTTTAAATTTTAACTTAGTTTTCGAAAGGTATTGTTTGCATTGGTACACAGCTGTGCCAGGTTGGCATTATGAACATGTTTAAGTGTGTGGTAATGAGTCCTTGAACATATTTTTCCAACTTGAATGCATATTTTATGAATACATAAAAATACTTTTTTTTTTATTTTATTTGACCAGTAAATTTAGCACAAAACACACAATGCCTGTGAGCAACGTCAGCTGTGAAACCAAGAACTCAGAGGTGCCAGTGACCACCATCTGGAGTATTTTCTTAGAAAATCAATCTTGATTAAAATCAATCTTGATAACTGAGCACTGTAACCAATGGGTATTGATTATTTCAGGGAATGGCTCTCTCCTACTAGACTTCTTTCCTTGCATTCATTAGGAAAACAGATTTGAATCTTGAACAACTTCACTGGAAGGGATCTCTGTTTGTCATCCATGCCAGCTCAGATCTCTATAGACAAATATATAACATTCAGTCATATAAGAAACAAACTTTCCCTTAGAACTTACATGGGTAAACAAGGAAAAATGACTTATATGTCATCACAATATTATTCTTTCTCATCTAGACAAGCCAGTGAAGTCTTTCTAAGAAGACCTTCCCAATTCTGAATAAACTGCCACCTTTTCCAAGCATTAGACTGATTTACTTGATTCTGCTTAAGGAACATATTATTTTTAGGAATTTTGGCCATTTGGTTTGCTAAACAAATACAACTGTAAAATTAATGTTTTTTTGCCTGCCCTTGTGTTTTTAAGACCTCATTCAAAATGAAATCTTTTGGGAAGATCAAAAAATATTCCTCTACTGTATTTCCTGTCTGGGTTTTGATTTACTCCAAGTTCTCTTTTTAATGTTGTAATAATTCTTATGATACAATAGCTTTCATTCAAAAGGAGGAAAAAAAAAATTCTTTTCTCTGCATGTCTAGTAAATGCTCTGGATTTTATCTTTCTCATTTTTGACTCATTTATAGACCTGTAAAGTTTCTTCTGCTTCAAGGCAGGAGACAGTGTCATAAGAGGGCACATAAAGGGTACTGCCGTGGCTCATAGAAGTTACGTGGAGGAGGAGGGATGAGGAGGGACCATGTTACCAGGCAGCACCTGTGACAGGTAGAGCTCTTAGTGCGTACTGTAGCTCTTTCAGCACTGTGGTCAACTGGTCTTTTGGCTGCTGACCCCATGCTCCAAACACAGCTTCTCTGAAAATGAGCAAGGTTCAGTTTGAGACCAAAGATCCCAAAGATCATGGACTGTCTAAGTCTGAAAATGCCAAATGTGTGAGACATGACAGGTCACACTCTACTTCAAGTCAAGCTCTGGATCATTGCTTTTGACTTCCAGTTTATTACCCAGAGTCTGTCTGACTAAAAGGAGAATCATTTCCTCATCACCACATGTGATATCATTGGCAATTTGATTTCCTGTTCCACCAGCATCACCTTGCAATCCTAAATTAGAATGGATTTTTTTAAATTTTAGTGTCTTTTGTGATGCAGAGTTCCACCTTTCTTTTACAGAGAGGTGTTCAGCAAATGTGTCAGCAAATTGCATGAGCGCTATCTGCAGGCATGGTTTCAGTAAGCCCCTTGTTAAATATGGAACTTTCTCTAGACACTTCTCTGCAGCCCAAGATTTAAATATTCAAATAAATATTTAATGACTTGATGGTTTTCTTCTTTGCTGGTGTGAATTTTCCTTTACACGCCAGAGGGACCTAACAGAAGAGCCAAGTGGCTTGAATCATGATAACCATGTTGCCAGTAAATGGCAAGCTGTATGTTTTGATTGGCAAAGACACTAAGGAACATACCAACTGTGAATTATTTATTCTCCCTGAGTAAGAGGGTTTGCAGGACAATTAAAATTAAAGCCAGATAATCTTGGGCTAGGAATGATAAGGAAGTTGAGGAAAGTACTGAAAAGAGCTGAGAGAAAACCAGAATGAGCTCCCCTATGTTGTTCAAAACTATGCATAGTTAGCATCTATCGTCAAGCTACAGTCTGCTCTACACACCTTTGAGGGAGAGGGAGCAGATGATCCTGAATGAGGACAAAGACTCAGGAAAACCTACATCTATTCTCCTGACATAGCCAATATTAAGATTTTTTTAAAGAAGAGTGTGTATGTGGAGGAAAGCTGTGAATTAGCACTCTTATTAAGCTATGGAAAATCTTAGTTAAGAGATGGAAGTTGGAGATGGAAAGTTCTTGTTAATCCATCTAATTCAGAGTTATCACTCCAGGAGGGCTCCCTCCTGGTATTTTCTAGTGACTCATCTAGCCTTACTTAAATGCATATCTATGAGGTTATTGCTTTCTTTTGCTTTTTAGGAGTCATGATCATGGAAAGTGGGAATCTAGGCCTAACTGCCAAGTTGATTTTTTTTTTTCCTCATAATGCATGGCTCAGCTCCAGCAGAATGCTCCCTCATCCTTTCTCATTTAAAAAGGAGGGCTTTTTTCACATGCTTCTCAAATGTCATGATTCTTGATGTCTTGTACCTTAAGTACTCCATAGAGCATGCCTAAATTATGATTTTTCTGATTAGCTGTTATGGAAGAAGATTCCGGCAGTACCAAATTAGCTGTGGGGTTCCTATGGGGCAGCGCTAGTTACAGACCTTGATGGACACAGAATTTATTGAAGTTATGCTTAACACTGTGGCTGGAGCAGCAGCACGTATAGATTGTATATAGATTTTTAGATGTGTAAGCTAAATGACTGGCATTGTCCCGTGTACTTTGTAGCCCCAAACAAAAAGCAATTAGATGAATAGAGAAGGCCATTAAACTACTCCTCTCCTGATCCCCTGAGGTACTAGCCACTGGGAAAGGGCTGGCAGGACACAGCGAGGGCCCAGAGGTGAACTGCCTGCTAGTGGCTAGCTGCCGGCTGGGTGATGCCATCTGTGCACCAGGGTACAGCCTGAAGGAAAGAAAAATCCAGAAAAAGACACGATGCATTTTCCTTTTGCTGACAAGAGAGTGTACTGCCTTGCACATAAACCACAATAAAGACTTTGTTAAAACGGAAATAACACACATATTTTTCAAGTCAGGCTACCATATAAACCATAACAGAATTTCTTTCAGGTATTTACATTTCAGGCTTTCGGGTGAAGTAGGACAAACTTTACAAGACTAGATGATGCTGGTGCCATGTGTTCTGAAGAATGTCAAACAACATTGCTAAACTATTACCTGTGGCAATAACACTTAGTTTAAGACCTCAACAATCCCAAAGAAATGAAAGCTGACAAAGGTAACTTCAGTCACTGAAAGAAAGAGTGGTCTTGGAAAATGTGGACCAGTGGATCTAAATTTTCATTCTGGGAAACCAGTAAAAAAACTAATAAAGAGAAGAATAAACAGATACTGGATAATACCTTACAGGAAGAAAAAGGCAATATGGATGTTATCAAAGGCAGTTATGCCTCACAGAAATGTTGGAGTCCTTTGTAATATATGTAGATCCATGTATTATATATGGACTTTCTACAAGCTTTCAGCCAGAGGTCTTAAAAAAACCCCTAAAACCACTTTAAACCCCCTCCAACTAGGAAAGAAGCTCCTTTGGGGTAAATAACTGCTAAAAGATAAAGAATGAAAACATTTAGCAATGGAATGAGATTACTAACATAGCCCTCTGAGAGATGCATTGCTTCAGGCTGTACTGTTAAATATACCCATAAATGATTTGTGAGGAAAATAGAGAGGTGATGAAGTCTGAAGGTGATTTGGGATACTCAACTGGAAAGACGACAATAAGAGGCCAGAGTGTTGTATTGGGTGACAGGGGAATAAAATGAGACATGAAATGTAATGTAAAGTACTGCACGAAGAGAAAAATGACAAATCCAGTCAGTGAGCTCAAAATCAGCTACCAGCAGTGACTTCAGACATGTCTTGTTTTTTATACTTTTTCCCAAAGTACCTGCAGATAGCCTCTATTGACCAGATGAAATACTAAGCTGGATGAATTTTCAGTCTGAAGTCACGTGGCATTCTGTTGTGGTTAGAAAGTGTGACTGAATAATTGAGAAGAGATGTAGACTTCATGAGCCTGCTTTAAATATTTTCTGGTTTCTTATTGTCTCTGTGATGATCAGTTTTATCTTAAAATGTTGGAACCCTTAGTACTGTAATACTGACAGAAAGACTTACAGGAGAACGCGTGTAAATTGTGTCATTCTCACCATGCAATCAGAAAAACAGAGGAAACTCAGGTGATGTCGCAAGGGTGACAGGATTCAGGAATATAAGCATATGTAAATACTTTAATGCTTCTGTTTTAGGAAAGACATGAAAAATCATATTTCAAATCTCTTGAGAATCCGTTTGTGATCCTGTGAGACACAGATAAAATACTATGTTTTGGTCAAGAGGTGAATGTAATACTAGCCTGGCTAAATCTAACGTGGATGATTATATTCTATTTATGTAAATGTCATAGAAAGTTTTAATCTTTTTTCTTTGTTTTTTCTCTCAGTACTCCTGAGTGTTCCTATACAGATGCTGTATTGCACTTGCATTTGTTATATTCCCCTGGTGCTTGAAGAGGTTCCTTTCAGAACTTTTACGGAAAGACCAAGGTTCTCTGGAGGTGAAAAGTGAAAAGCAGCATCACCAGTGCCTTGTTCAGGGCCTTTCAATCTGACGCCGTCAAGTTATCGTACACCAAAAACCGTCAGGCAGTGGCCTCTGTGCACCAGCATTGATGGTGGAAGGAGCAGGGTTGCGGGAGGGACTGCCCATCTGAGGACCGTGCCCTGACTCAGGGCTGTCCTCTACAAATGTACTAGTTGTCCCTTTCCCTCTGCTGTAGTCCATGCACAGTGTAGGATGGGAAGGTGGCATCCACCCTCAGAGACAGGATATTCTGTTTTTCCCTAGTCCACTTGCTGCATCTGAAGAGCAGTAGTGGAAAAGATAGCATTTACTGTGCTGCGCCCTCTTAGCCAGGCAATATTATGAAGTGAGGGTCAACTTTTCTCCTGTTTCTTGACTTTATTTATCCTTCTTGCTCTTCCTCTAGATGCTGTCATCAGTTCTATACTGGAATGTGCTGCACATGTTTGCAAAGCATTATCTTGCGTAAATCATAGGCTCAAAGGTTGCAGGCATTTTGCGATCCTTGTGTGGCAGCGAGTGGGACCTGGTCTATTGCTGAAACAGAACCTCTGGAAAGGGAGGAAGAATAAATCAGGAAATTGTTTCTGTCTGGCAAGCAGAAAAAAAAAATGTCTATGGAAAGAATTCCCCTTCATAAACTCTAGATTGCACTTGTAGTTTATTGAGCCCAGAACAAAGATTTGATATGTATTTCCTTTCCTTTACAGCTCATGAACTCACAACTGGAACTGGATTTCTATAAAAGAATAAAGGAAAAAGAAATAAAAAAGGTGCAGTGAGCCAGCCCATAAAACAATGTGACTCTTTAAAATTATATAATAATTTTTAAACCTATGTAGAATCTGTGCTGAAATACCTGAAATAAGATCTTTTCAACATAAAAGTGAAACAAAAATAAACACCAGTAGTACAGAGTAGGAAATTACAAATCGAAGCACTCAGTTTAAAAGGGATTATGGCTAATGTAAAATAGGCCTTTCACTTAACACTGCTCTGCTACTTTGGCAACTATGAACCAAGAGACAGTTGCATAGTTGCATTATCTGTGGCTATAAAATACTGTGAGCAAATTCAAGTTACAGAATAGATAAGCGGACAAAATGAACTTTGTGAGGAGTCCTCTTACACCATTTAGGCTTGCTCCTGTCCCAACAATGGTGATGGAGAAAGGAAAACCAGAACAAGCTCCCTAAAAAGGGCAAAAACTGTGGCCAAAGAACAGAAATCTGTGACTCTCAGTTTACCTTCAGTTCTTCCAGTCGGGGATTTTTGGCTACCGACCACGCTGGGGCCATTTTTAATGTGAGAAAAAGGAATAGCTCTGGTTTCCAGTGAGATAATAATAGCACAGAGAGCCCACAACACCTGCCGAGGACCAGCAGGTCCATATGGGTAGACACGGCAGCTTTCCCAGGCTGGTGTTCAGAAATATTTCCCCCCAACCTGCCTTCCCGAGTGGCCCGGAGAAGCAAAGGAGGAAGAGGAGTAAGACAACCAAAAGCAAGGCAGGCCTAGCAGAGAGGTAGAAACAGAGAAGCTGGCGCTCCTACGCCTGGGTCGGTTGTGCCTTGCAGGTGCATATCAGGACAGTGGAGCCTGTGGGGCGAATTCTGACCTAACCTGATGTCATACAGCAGTGCTGTTATGCTGTAACTGCTTGTGGTCTGTTGCAATATCAGAGTGAGACCCTGGGTTAGCTGTTTAAGCTGTGAGAATGTTTACTAAATGTTCTTAAGATCTAAGACCTCTTGTAGTG
Source organism: Podiceps cristatus (assembly GCA_000699545.1). Classification (NCBI taxonomy): domain Eukaryota; kingdom Metazoa; phylum Chordata; class Aves; order Podicipediformes; family Podicipedidae; genus Podiceps; species Podiceps cristatus. Next base: position 16,874 of record KL280735.1, on the reverse strand, counting down.
ACAAATTTTCTAGCTGCATCAGTTATGATTAAAAGCAAAGAATTCAGATTGTCACAGGGTAACACATGTTGCTTTGTAAGCATTTATATCTTAATTCTTTAGAATTTATTACAGGGCTGGGAAAGAAGCAGTATGTGAGATAAACGGAATGACAAAAAGACATAAGGCAAGAACCTGTGATTATTAACTGAAACAATTCAGCATAGATTGCAATTCCACCAGTGTGACTATGCTGATTTATGCCAACTGAAGCTGGGGATATTTGTTTGGTGGTCTTAATTGCATTTAAAAAGTAAAGTATTCATTTCTTATCCTCCTGTTTTCAGAGAAGTACTTGAAAACATAAGAGCATCTAATTGTTTGAAGAAGCAGAATGCAATTATAAGAGAATCTAATGGTATTATTATTTAATGTTGTGGTATTTAAAAAAAAATATTTTTTATTCAGACTATTTTGAGAATTTGATAGTGGTTTGGTATAATGGTAGTTCCCCATGTATTTTTCTGTATCTTTCAAAGAGTGCCAAAACACAGTAAACATTACTTAAGGTGAGAATGCTTTAGCATAAAAATTAGGCAAGTTTGACGGTAGTAGATATAGCAAAAGTAGTAATTAAATTACCTCCTGCTTGTTGGGAGAAATGGGTTAATTGCATCCTGTACAAAGATGCCTAGAAAGTTTTCACTCTAGAATTTGCAAATATATTTTCTCAGAATCTCATACCAAAGTAGTTGAAACCTCCTTTGACTGAATGACTAGAAAGAAAAGAATTGAAATCCATGATCACATTGAAATGAATTACAAACTTTTTATTCTTTTCAGGAGGATTTTTTTCCGATCAGTTTAATGTAGTGGAGTGTGCTGGTTGTGTCATACTAGAGATTGAATTCTCTGTCTGCCAGTCAGATACAGAAGAAGAAGCAGAATGCACAGTCTGCCAAACCTTTTCTTTTACGGCTTGCCTTTATGTTCATGGGGTTACTGGGTTTGCTGCTGACCCAGCCTATAGAGAATGTCTACTAGGGACATTTTTCCTGGGCTCCAGAAAGAGAATATTTAATACTTTTTCAAAGCATGCAAACTTGGGAGAGGGTGAACTCAATGGCTTGGAGGAATGAAGAGCCCAGATGGGAGGTGGGGTGCACAATAGCTTTGTGCTGCCCTTCTGCGTGACCATGCCGTGTGTTTGCATCATGTTCTTGCAGGCACTGGTCAGGGGATGGAAAAGACTAGACCCTTTCTGATACCAACATGTCTGTCTTCTCCACTTGCTATGCTAAAAAGCCCCAAACGTCATGCAAATATAGAAAAATACTCAGTTAAGTGAGAAAGATTGTTGCACACAAGCAATAGACATTACAAAGATGTCCAAATCTTCTTCTCTGCCTAATATTCTTAAAGAATACCAAAAAGAGTCAAAACTGACACTGAGGTAGCTGTAGGCCCCTTCTGTTCATAGCCGGTTTCTCCAGAGCCGGAGGACTTTGCAGCTACAACTGATCAGGCATTTCTGCTGCAGCTATTTATCATTCAGTCCCTCCACATGGATTTATTTTTCTCTTTTTTTTGGTTATTTTCCTTGAGGACATTCTAATTTTGTTGAGTCCAACAGTTATCCAACAGCATCCAGGGTGTTTACTTGCCCCCCTCAACATCAAAGAGTAGTGCCTCAAAGAATGGCCTACAAGCTAAACAGTATTTTGGGGGTGACAAGCTGGAAGAGCATCTTGCAAGTCCCACTGCCACAGGAGCCACGTGACCCCCCCCAGGACCCAGCGCTTTGGGGAATTTGGATGCAGGCAGAGGTTTTGCAGGTGTGTTGGGAGTTAAGTTTTGCATGTACAACATGCAGCTTAGTCATTCTGTAGATACTAGGTGAGACAAAGTTCGTGCATGAAAAGAGCCATATGAAACCCTATAAAATAGATCTTATGGGAGGCTACCCCAGGGGGTGGTAGGAGATAGAGGCAGCTCTTAGACCAGCTACTGCAGCCTTACTTGCCCACTCAAAGGCCAGTAAAACTATTTTTAATTCAGCCATACACGGTAGCCTGCAATGTCCTCAGTTGTTGGACCTCCGCACGGAATAACTTCACAAAAAACTTATGCTGGTGCCTTGAGTTATTAGATCCTCTGCTGGGAATTCTTGTTTCAGCAGATTTTTCCTGTATGAAGCAGGAAAAATCCTAGTAGTTTTTGCAGAATGGGAAAAATGTGTTGTCCTCAGCACTGCTTGTGGTCTGGTGACACTGTTCAGGCATAGAAAGGCTCCTCTGAACATGCTGAAGTGCAGGCTTTATCACGACTTGCTCTGTGGCTGCTTATTACAAATTTTCCTCTACATTTCTGGATGGGATTTTCTCTAGTTATTCAGTACCCCGGGCCCGATTTAGTTTATTTTTAATCATCTGCCCATCCCTGAGCGCTCCCGACTCGCCTGAAGTCCCGGGGCTGCGTGGCAGGATGGTATCGCTGTGGCTCTGCTGCCTTCCCACGTGCGGCTTTGTGCCCACGGCTGCACCTGCCGCCTGGCTGCCAGCTAAGAATAGTGCCCCGTTAGCTGGAGTTATCTCCAAACTGCTGCCGAAGGAAAATAGATAGCGAAAAACTCAGCACAGAGGGAGCCTGGGGCTGAGATAAAGAGCAGGAGGCTCTTGGGGTGCCAGTGGGGTGCTTTGAAAGCACCATCTCCCGTTTCTGCCCAAGTGTCAACCTCCGAGCGTCAGTGTGCTCCAAGTGCCGGAGCGCTCACCAGGACATCCACAGAGAGTTTGAGGACAAGAGGACAGTCGGATTAATGAACTTGCAGAAACTGAGCTTTGCCTAATGCTACTGTCAAGAGGAAGGTCTTGTTTCAGCGGCATAGCGACTGCAAGATGAAAAGGGCCAGGAATGAGAGGGAAAGGCGAGATGGTGTCTTGCTCTGTAATGTAGTTTCCTGGTGGGGGAAATGCTTCTCATCCCGTGGTGCTCTAGAAAGACTCCCACTGAGCAGAGCGTACTGAGCTCACAGGACTTGGGATTTATTAGTGCTCAATTGCCCTCCTAATGCCTTGATGCCTGTCTCATGTCAGGCTCCATATGGTACCAGTGGAGAGTGTAGAGCTCTCCCAGATCCCCAGAAAGGATGCACATGGTGTCCGCATGTTGGGCTACAGGCTGAATGCTCGACCCCCTTCTCCTCCCTCACTCCCTGCTTTCCAGGGGAAGGGCGGCTCAGGTGGGTGCCCTGGCAGGGCCCCTCCTCGGGGGTCAGGCCATGTGCCAAGCCCCTTGCCGAGCAGTAAATACAAATTGTCCCAGCAGGACCACGCTCAGGCCTGGTGCCCTCCTTGAAAGTCTGCTGCCCTTCCAGCAGAGTGACCCAGAGGGCCATTCGCCTGGTGCAGTGTCACAGGAGTCACCCACCAGTCGTCCTGGGGCCAAACTCAGGATGGCTTTTACCCCAGAGCTTCATGTCTGCAGGAGACAAATGACACAATTTGAGGCTGCCCTTTGCCTTGATTTTTAGCTTTGACTCATTCCCGAATCTTAACTATAAATTTGCTTTTGGTTTAAGCTATCTGACATTTTCTTGCAATTGATAGATTTATCAGGGCAAGTGGAGACGGTCAACGTACATTTCGGTAAGTATGCTTGCAAATGGCTTTTTGTCCTCCCAGACAGAGAAGCGTAAGATGTGCTGTTCATTCACCCCCATGCAGAGACTGAGCAGCTGCACTTCCCTTTTCCTTAGGACTTTGAAATCTGTTTTCACCTAAAACTCCACTGCTTTTAACTTTAAGCAGCATTCCTTCCACTGACAAAAGTATGGTAAATCCAGTATGACAGAGAATTTATTTCCACCCCACCCCCCACCATGTTATAATGCATGCTACTAAAAAAAGTGCAGATATTTTTAAACACTAATATGCGTTATCCAAATGTCTTGTAAGTTGATGTTCCTGCCTTTTAAAAATGATAATTTCACTTGTGTATAGAAATCATTCAGCTATAAAGGCTACAAATAGAATTGCCTCATTCATCCCCTTTGAAATAATTTATTCTTATGACCAAAATCATTGCAAAGACAAGCAATCATTTATCATTTTTTATATAACTAGTTATGCCCTGCTTCATAGGCACAACAAGAAGACATCAGTAGCATGTCACACTCGATAAATCAGTGCGTTCAGGTCTCGGGCATGCAGTTCTGTGGCAGCAATTCAATGTGCATCAGCTGAGCGAGGACTGGCAGCAGCTAGCTTGATTCATACCTTGTGGCAAGTGTAAGGTAAAACACGTTAGAGAGAAAAAGAGGTGGATGAAGAACCTTCATCTTGGCAGTCCTGATGACTCAGGAGGATTAGGCAGACTTTTAAAATGACAATAACTGGATTGTATGTCTGAGCCCCAAGATTTATGGAAAGGGAAAGCTGAGTGCTTGAGAAAATATGCCAAACTTTGTGGATGTGAGAGGCCAGCCAAAGAGATTACACGCGGTCAAGAATCAGCCTTGTGGCTTTAAGCTTCTGCCACCTCTACAGTGAAAATATGTCACATAACTACCTGAATTTAAAAGCTATTGCTGTGCAGCTAAATGGATCCTGATAAAATGGAAAAGTGAATAACCCGTATGCTTTGTTTGTGCATTTTATTACAATATGTGAGCAAGGCCTGGGGAACCACTGTGGTAATGCTCCACTGAAAGGACAGCCATGCTAGAAAACAAAAAAAAGATATAGGGAAGCTATGCACAATACTAGGCTCAGGCTGAGTCCTCCATCTTGGGAATAGAAAGAAGGAGGGCTCTGCTCAGCCTGAGCAAAGCTGATGCTCCTCATCCTCCTTCAATGGTATGGCTTAATAAATAAATCACAAGTATATGGCAAAAGAGTTAAAGTGAACTGGTTCTATTTTAGATGATATAAAGAAAACTATTTCTGTGACAGCTGCCTATCTTACATGTGGGTTTTGGTTCAGCGGACCCTATCCATTCCAAACTGGACAAATAAAGTTGTGCTAGACAAACAACTTTTGTTTTCTGAACTCAGGCACTTAGTCATTGGTAATTATTTAGAATGGGTAAATGAGCCAAAACACTTCATAAAGCAATATTTTTTTTTGTTCCTCAGCTATTGCATCTGCTGCTTTTCCACAACCACCTTAATATTAAAATGCTTCTCTTGGCATTGTGCCAACCATGGAAGAAACAAGCTGGTTGAAAGTAGCCACATGCCAATCACAATCATAGGGCTGCTCTACAGACGTTGCAATGTCCGGTTTACGGGAAAAAGCCACCGCAGTGCCTATCATCAGGCAGCCAAAACCTTGTGATTTGTATGTGCCAAGACAATACAAGGTTTGTATGCATAGAAACCCTGTTAGGCAGAGATTGAGATCTAAGGAGGAAGGACTCTGCCAAAGGGAGAATTTTTTCCCTGTTGTATAAAAAATAACAAAAATCGAGCCATCTAATTAAATGCCTAAATGTGGAATGGGGTTGACCCATTTACTTGCAAATATCCTGGAAAACTCTCTGTTAGTTTCTGCATCCCAGACTTCAGGACAATTGCAGCTACTGTTTTTCTTTTGTAATGGATTGTATATGCGGCAGTTTAGAAAAAAAAGAAGAAACACATGGTCTGTTCTTCAGACCTGGCTGGGATGTGTACACATGTGCGTTGGGCTATTCTTCCTTCCACACGTGGTACCAATATGCGTTGTTACTCGCTTCCGTCCCATCCCACTGCCTGCTGAGTACCTGCTGAAACGGCCGCTTAAAGAGGGAGCATCACAGCAGCCTCTGTGCCCACACGCCCCAGTGTTTGAGAAGCTGGTGCTTGCTGTCCCTGGCAAATGTCAACACTTTGAGTCAAACTTCTTCATGTTATCATTATTGCTAAAGCTTCTTTCTCATGCTCTTTTTTTTTTTTTTCAGCCTCACTGAAAGAAAACCCTGAAATGTCTTTTGCAGTATCTTCAGTAATGGATGGATTTCTTTTAACTGGGAAATAAAAGGCCCGTCAATTTTAGCTGGCAGCGTCAAAGGAGGTGCAGGCTGCCACGCTCCAGGTAGCAGCTCACACAGGCAACCACATGATTTTAAAGCAAAGGTTAAGGAGGGAAACAAATACCTGAAGCTCTGGCACAGATTTGACCCTGTCCATAAATGTCAGAAGCCCTGGTTTCTACCATGAATAGCCCCCACAAGCTAACTGGATGTTAATAACTGGATGTTAATCTGAGTGAAATAATAATGAAAAACAAAAATGGAACTGGAAGGGTTCTTACGAGGGTGTCAAATCTTCCTCCCTGCTTTAAGGCAAACTTACCTATGTCAAAATCAACCCTGAGACACATATGCCTAACCCAGAGGTTTGCAACCCACCTCTAAAAGGGACCAGGGCTGAGAGGTGGTGGCAGGAATGGTGCCTGCACCTGTGGCTGCTCCCCCAGCACGTGCTGCCTGCAGACGGTGGGTTGCTGCTGACCGGCCGTGCCGCAGCACCGTGCCAGTGCCAGGCTGCTCAAGGGCTGGGAGCCGTGGCTGTTGTGGCCGTCTCTGCTTTACATCTACAGCAGAGGCTTCGGTGAGCGAAGGGGTGGGGGCTGTTGCTGCAGTGGGGGGAGGCTGGCGACTGGGGTGATTAATGGTAGCGTGGAAGTGTGGTGGGTGCGGGGTCCTTGTTTGGGAGGGTGAAGCTATTTGGTGGATGAGGCTGTAGTTATGGGCAAAGGGTTTACAGTTGAGAAATTAGGGGGGGAAGAAGAAGATAAGCCATGGAGATAAGGTATTAATATGAATTTATTGTGGGAGCACCTTCGTCTTCATGCAGTGTACTGTGTTAGTAAAAATAGTTACTCAAAATTAAAGAGGATCACAGGGCAGGGGGTTGTCTCTGTGTGTCATCTGATACTGCTGTCGGTGTCAATGGTGGCACCCACATGAGAAAGTTTAGGAAGTCCAGGTTCAGACTGTTCTTAGACACCTCCAGTGACAGAGGGTCTCCTCTGCCCTGAAAGTCTTCCAGTGCTTCACTAGGACATATCCTTCACCTTTGCTTTGTTCAGGAGACGATTTATAGACTATCCTTACACTAGTCTCCAACTGATATCCACTCTGATTGCTTGAATGTAGGAAACATCATATACAGTATCCAGTAGGATAAAATATGGTCAGGGGATTGCTTATTTTCTGAACCAGAGCACGCATAAGTTTGGGTCAAAACAACAAACAAAGTGAAAAAGACCCATCTTTGGGAAGCATTAAAAATCCATGAGAATAGAGGAGCAGGATGTGTTAAAGTTAGCTGGCTGTTACCCAGCAACAGTATCTGACAGTCACATTCTTAGGGACAGGCTGCTTCTGCCTATGCTGATCTTTTTCAAGTTGATCTTTCCTGCAATGAAATGTGCATTCAGCTTTTCTCTCAGTTCTGCTCAGCCACCTCAGAAGCACCATGACAGGCTCACTTCACCATACATCTGAAGCTGGTACAAAGATGTGCAGTGTGGGGCTTGAACAGGCTCATCTATCTTTTGAAAGCCCAGTGAAGTACCTCCACAATGTAAACCTTATAGCCACCTACTAGGAACTGGCAGGCTTGACTCCAGCTTCTCTTCATTTAATGTAGCTAAAATAAATGTAAGTAAGTTCCTCATCTCCAGTAAGAGCTGCCACCTAACCAGAGCAGGGGGTGAGGGCTGGTTTGGATTAGGTTTTAAGGCCTAATCTGCCTAAATCCTGTTTTAGCTCTGGCTCCGAATACATTCTGCTAACTTGCAAAAGGTGTTAACCTGGCTGCCTCAAATCTTGCTCCACTGTTACCACCATCTCTAGGTTACACCACAGAAACTGCGAAGAAGCCATCCGCAGGTCAATGTCCTGCTATGCTTCTGGAGCTGCATCTCCCTGAGCTGCCTTCTCTGGAGAGCTCAGCCTGGGCCTGTCGCACACCGAACTGTTGCAAAGACACACACACAAAACTCCTCTCAGAGCGATTTGAGTTGCATGCTGTACGGGAAAACACAGTGTTTCAGCCCCTGTCCTCCAGTGCCCCTGCAAAGCTTTTTAAGTGCTGGTTTCCCATGCTCGCCCTCCTTTCTTGAGCAGCATCCTCACTTTCTTAATCTTTCCACTCAGGCTCTGTGATCTGGGTAGTGTTGTCAGCATCTGCATAATGCCCAGCTCACATTGTACCTTGGGTAATTCTAGCAATGACCAGGTCTGAGCAATGAGACATTTGCAGCCAGACTGTGAAGCAAGCTGGCATGTCGCCTCTCCTGGGAAGCAAGTGCTGGTGGGAGGGAGCATACAGAGAAACGGCGGGGAACTCATGCTAGCTCTGCACAGCCGTGCTTTGTAAGTTCACTGAGAGGTGATGTGCTGGTAATGCTGCTGTGCCATGACTCTAAATGTGGCAACACCAACACCACAAGTGTTTTGGAGCAGTAATGGTGACATGACATCTGCCGCACTAGTCTGTGTCCCACTCTGTACATCAAGTCCTGACTGTTCCTGGGCCTCCCTTACCACTGCTCCTTCTTCCCACAGCCAGGGCATCCATGCCTACGGGTTTTCTCTGAAAAAAAGTAGGAGAGGCTAAAGCAGATCATGTCCTTCCCTGCCTTCCTCACCCCTCCTGCCCCAGACCACTCCTCTCCCATTAGCTTGGTGCCAGCTCCGTGCTGGTGCAGGTGTGGGGTGAGAGGGACATGCCAGTGAGACTCTTGTGACAAGCACAGATGGGAGGATTCAAGGTGTTTTAGAATTTTTTCCCTTGAAGATCTTGCCAGGATTGCAGAGGAGACATTTTATTTCCAACACGGTGTCATTTTCCCATGAAGCAACTTCCTGGTGAGTCCTGCCCCATGACAGAGCTGCCTTGGGGACAGCTGTACGCTGAGCAGGTAGCCGAGCGGTTCTGCACCTTGCTTGAGCTGACCTGGTAGTATGTGCCATGGGGAAAGCGTATGTGGAACAGAGGGTGCAGCTCTGTCCTTGTGCTGTTGAGGGAAAAAGTGGTAGGTAGGCATGGGCCTGCATGCCACTATCAACAGAGGGCTGCTGGGTTTTTTTTTCCTCCCTGGACAATTATGCTTACAGTGAATTTCCGAGTCACAGGATGGCAGCCCAGCAGATCAAATCATTTGCCCAGTACTGGAACAAGTTAGTGTGCAAGCCTGAAATGGTGAGCTGGCTCTGTTTGCTCAGCTGACAGCAGTGTAGCAGTTGCTAATTCTGTTGCATCCCCTCAGAGCAAAAAAAGGAGAAAATGTAGCAATCAGCAAGAGGAAATAGAGACTCTGTATAGCTTTTTCCACTGAATATGCCCAAATGCAGTCAGACAACTCTCTCTCCTCGCTTCCCCCAGTGCAGAGTGTTTGCTTTATCTGGTGATGTAACTTTGCTAAATAATAGACAAACCTGATATGAACTCTCCTACTTATCTCTGTGCCTGTGCTTACACGTGGAAGAATTTTATCGCATTTTCCACTTGATTTTAGCAGCTTTACAACTAGCAATATGCCACTGCCCTCTGCTGGAAAAGCACAAGCAGGCGAGTGGGAAAGAAAACCAGAGCGGAATATTGTAAATGCATATTATTGCATCTACAGCATTTGGACCCAGAGTGCTGTGGAATGCAGCATGACAAGGGCAGCAGGAGCCCTCTGCCCATCAGGCAAGGCACGATGTGCTCCCCTGCCACTGCACTCTTCTCCCCTTGCTTCGGCGGGCACCCAGGGTAGTAAAAACCTGACAGTGGAAGGAAACATCAGACCGGAGTCATCAGCATTCACTCTTTCTCCTATACTTCACTTACAGAATATATTCAGAATTTTTGAGAACTCTCTTCTATCTAAAGCTGTGTTTTTGAAGAACTTCTATGAGTATAGTCTGGGTACAAAGTGCCCAGTTTAGGCTATCATCTGGTATGTGCTAAAGATTCAAGCTGGCATTTATTTTGTAGGGTAAGTCATTCAACACACCTCAAGAAAACCCAGTCATTCCAACTGCTGTCAGATGGCTGTGGCCATACCATCCATACAGACATCACCACAATGTGCAGTCTTCATGAGTATTAAATCTGGGCTTAATCTAAGACCAATAGCAGCACTGGCTTTGAGCGAGCAGATGTATCTGAAGAAGGGCTATCTTTCCAGAAAAGTTTTCCATGAGATGTATTTAGCCATTTCTGGTGTGGTGCTTGAACCGTATCATCATCCATGATTTCTCATCATGAGGGGCATTACGTTCTTCCTGAATGACAGAGATGATACTGCTGGGTTAGCCTCCAAGCATGGAAATACGGGAGTTGCTGCCTTGAAGAACCATGGCAGATCTTCAGCTTAAAGCTGAAGTTTTGACAGGTGCACAAATAGCCATGATGGTGTGTTCCGCCTACTCCAGTGGCTTGTCTTCATCACTGGTCATGGTGACACATCCTGGGGATATGTCAGCAAGAAATCATGTGGGAAGTATGAGAAGATGCAGAGCAGGCCTTGGCAACTACTGTTTCCCTCCCCTTTCTTTCCTTTTCAGTTTCCTTTTCTTTCTTTTTCCCTTTCTCTAGCACTGCAGCAAATGATTGTCCTGAGGATGGGAGTGCCACGATGGGGACAGAAACTCTGAAAATTAAATGGGCCAAGTGGGTAAAGACTGGCTAAGTGGAGGGTGAAGGGGAAAGCCTCCTTAGCATAACAGCAGCTGGAACACTGGGCATGAAATGGCTGCTCCACAGACTGGTTTGCACGATTGCTTTCCCTGACATCAATGTCTAAGCCCTTTGCCTAATTTGCTGCCCCATATACAGTTTTACATCTTTATATATAGAAAATGCATAACAACTTTTTATAATAGCTCTGTGAATGACACACTGCTGCCCTGTAACTTGGTCGCTGTCCTTGTGGTTACATAGATGTGTCTGATTATAGATCAGCCTTTCAAAAGCAATAAAATGAAGTGGCATTTTATGTAACTCAATGGGTTACAGTAGGAAGCTGTTAACCATAGAGGATTAAAATAAAATTGTTCTTGATATTTAAAAAGTGATGAAACGAGGAGAAAAATAAATCCACCCCCAAACACTGCAAATCACTCCTTACAAGTTTGGCATCTGCCAAGATCCTACTTGGAAAAAAAAAAAAAACGTGGGCTCCTTCCCTCAGAGGGTCCTCCCACACTGTTCATGGCATAAAGCTCAAGGGTAGTGTCCGCTGTCCACAGACAGGCACACCCAGCATCCTCACTAATAAATGCCACTTATCACATGGGGTTGGTTTTGATTGTTTTCTAAAAATATTATTTCTAAAAATCTTCATATTCTGTGCATTTTCCATGATGACTTAAATACAGGGGAGCAGATCTGACACTCTTCTGCAGGCTTCTGTGTTCTTTAAAGGTAAACATTTAAAGGTAGACCATTAGTGTGTTAAATTTAATGTTTATATATTAGTGTGTATTAATCAAGTAATGAGCTGACTAAAATATTTCAACAGTGATCAGTCAAAGTATGATTACAAGTTAAATCAAGTTATTGATTTAACTTGTTAAGATATTGATAAAGAGGGAAAGCTGGAAAGAAACATATGAATAGAAATAACTCCGGGGTTTTAAATTATTAATTTGTATTACTTCTAAAAGAGCATCTCAGCATATTGTCTGTTGCCTTGATTCTCCTTTCATTTCTATGACATGACTGCTACCATAAATAAATGAGCTTGCATAACTTTCAGATCATTCACTGGATGTGGCATTGAGTAAATCACAAAAGGGAAAAACATGTTCTGCAAAATGCATTCCTCTGATGAGATGGAGTTAGTCTTGCACATTTATTTCCAACATTTTGGCTAGGCATATACCTGTCTCACATACTTAATAAACACAAGATTATTTTCCAGAATTCCACTGAGTAATTTTTGCCAATAAACACTAAAAAAGAAAAAAAAACCCAACCATTCACTATTAAAAGACTTTAATTTGGAACACTAACATCAAGAATGTTTACTTGACAATGTTTTTTTCCACTTTAATCCATCTCCAAACCTGTTACACTCTATTCCACTGACTAGTATTACAAATTACACTGACGTGTTTCCTCATACTTGTAAAAGATAGAACTACAGTAAATTGTTTCACAAAGTGTTTGGAAAAAACATATATAAGAAATTATTCTTTCCCTCTTCTTCTACGATGAAACAGAAGCTTAGTTTTGAAGTAACAAGAACAGTCATTACAAAGCTAAATATATTTGACATATTTAACCTCACAAATAAATAAATATGTACAAGGGAGGTTACAGCATGTCAGCTATGAAGTAGAAGCTTTACATTGTAGAATTAAGAGCATTCAAGAGCATCTAACTGACACAGACAGTTTAAGATTACTACATGGTAGTAAAAAAAAAGAGAAAAAAAATCTTAATTCAGCGAAAATATAGGTAGCTGTATGTTAAACTTATAGTTAGGTTACAGCTCAGCTTCAGTCAGGATACTGTGTTTGCTTTTTATTTATGTTTTACTAATCTATTATGTTTTATTGATTCCTCATTTTTTCAGGAATATTTGGTTTTCCTTCTCTTCACTTCTGAACACCTTAATCAGGTAGAAATCTCACAGTAAGCTGCTATGTGAACACTATTATCTACAGTAGTTAAGCAAGTGGGATGATAAAATATTAAGTTCAGTAAATGCTTGTACATAATCTCTCCCTAAATTATTCCCCTTCTTAAAGATATCTGACAACATTCATCCCTGTTAAGAATTACATTTTAAGTGAATCTGGCTGACTTTCATTCATGCTACCATGTAAGTATTTGCAGTTAGGAGACTGAGGTTTCATTAAGGTCCATGTAGCAACAGCAGTGTTTCTGGAGGGAATACCGACAGGACATCCTCCTCCTGCCAGGCACTTGCAGCCAGGAAAAATACGCCATTTGTGCAGTCACAGCATTAAATGATCTCTGCACGCAAAAGCACGTGCAAAGAGCAAAGAAAGGCACAAATCCATATCCCTAATCACTGAACATCCACCTGCTTGGGAACTGAAAAGTCTCAGCACAACTTTCTGGTCACCTCCTGAATACAACTAATGAAATATTTGGCTAAAGGTATTTTGGTTAAAAAAAAAAAAAAAAAAAAAAAGCACATTTTTGAAAGTGAAAATTTCCATTAGGAGACATTCTCTTCTGAAAACAGTATTTGAAAATATCTTTGATATTTTGGCCCATGCTTTCAGCGACGTGTGCAGTTACAATTTTTATAAAAACTATCATGGGGCGAGACACACTTCATGAGGAGAGATGCACTTTTGGCAGTCATGGCCACATGCTAATGTGTCACACACTTGAAGAGTTTAAAAAAAGTAAGCATTTTATGCTGTTGTCTGTTCTCTGCACATACACACAATTAATTCAGTGTTGTTATGCACACAGAACAGCAATGCGAAATTCCCTAAGGTTGCTTGAACAGTTTAAACTCTGTGCCTCCAACCACCTCAATCAAGTCAACCAACTGGGTGGACAGGAGGGGGATATTGATAACTAATAATGTTATGTGCCCGGAAAGATGTTGTTTATTGAATACTGGTAAATATATTCCAGGTTATTCTGATGTTGCAATGCCATCTGATGGAGGTGTCTATACATATGGTATACCTGAAGTACAGAGACTGACAACTGAACCCCTAGGCTTACAAAGTATTTGTCTTGTATTTAAATACTTAAGTCTTAGCACCGTTCATTGATCTTAGACTGCCTGTGGTACACATTGTGGTTTCCTCTGTCGTATTTACTGTGAGCATTATTATAAAAAATATGTGTGGAGAGAGGTCTAGGTATATATTTATATATCGTTGAATGTCTTCTATTTTGTTTAGTGAAAAAGAACATTAAACATAGAATTGCGATGAGAGACACCACATTTCATACATACCAATCAATAAATGCTGAAACATGACTTTGTGTAAACTTTGGATTCACCTGTGTACTTGTACTGCACAGATACAAATGAGATGTACAACTATCTGTTTCCATAAATATCAATGGGCTTAAAATTTGCAAGAGTTACAAGCAACCTGCACGGCCTTCTCAGCTGGCACATCTATGTAATAACTACATGTGTTTCTATGCACATTGATTAAAAATAGCCTGAATTTACAGCACATGCTGTTTGGGTAAGCAAGATTTGCATGATTAGGTCTACTTAGTCAAAAAATGGTTTAAAATAACCCTTTAACAGTGTCGTTAGGGTTTTATTCACTTACGAATAAAGAACAGACAGCACTAGACAGTCAAGAAGCAAGAGTCCAACAAGTGTCGTACAAAAATTCATATTCCTCAAAATAAGATGACCATCACTACACTGTTCAGTAAAAGGTTGCCTGTACTGCATGACATGACTCCTGGAGAAAATAGCAGACAAGACGTGCTTCTGTTTGGACTGTATAATTTAGAGTTAGTCTTGTGGCTCTTCAGTCTTAAAAAGTATTTACACAGGATTACAATTAGCTGTCCAGGCATCATGTTGGATTTAAAAACACATTTAAAAACAGCTCAATACCATGGTGGAAAATTGTCTTTTTCCACAACGGTAAAAAGGTAGAGAAATTGGTCCTTGAGTGGAAGCTGGTAGTAGGAAAACTTTATAAACTGGGAAAAAAATAACTAAACAGGTCACACAGTCTATGACATCCAGTATTCACAACTGCAGGCAGACTTTTGTCTTCCTTTGGTTCAAAAAATTCAGAAGCTTGGTTAGAACTTCGTGCTGTGACTAAATGTGTCAGACATGATGATATTTTTATAGAAGTTGTCAGAGTGAGGATTGCAGTATCCCTTGACCTTGTCAATAACCTGGTGGACAGGGATGATCGATGTCTGTTCTCCATCCTCTTGGGCAAATTTTGAAGATGGCTTGTCAAGAAAAACATTCTCTAGGAAAAGGAAAAAGCAACAAGAAGTTAGGGCTTCTTAAGCAAACTCATAGTTTAAGAGGTGTGTCACACCCACATAGATATGCCTTCAATTGCCACTACTGCTGAATGAAATTACTGCCCTAAAGGTGGGCAAACAACTTTTTGGCTTGGCATTGCTTCTTCTAAATTCTTTTCAGATGCCTGGTTTTGTGGGCAGACCTCTCAGGTCTCTCTTGAAATTATCCCCCTATTATTTTGCCTAAAGTGTAACTGACTCATACAACCCTTTAATATATTAATTTACTGTTGATGCTTTGAATCTTACAAACTAAAAACTTTTTGATAGCACTGGAAAAGGGGTGACCTCCATAACATCTGATAAATATCTCCATATAGTAAAGCAATGGGAAATGACAGTAAATTGGATTTAATTATTTCAACAATGGAGGTTTTAAGCTATGCACAGAAATAATGTACTCTGTGCAGAATGTAGCAGAAGATGCCTTGCATCTTCAAGCAGATAACCAGAGCCAAAACTGGCCTAAACTTTGCGCATGCCTAGCATCGCTTTGCCTTTTCCATAATGTGGAGGGTACAGACTGAACAACTGCGGGGAGGAAGAGATGCAGAACACTGGCAAACCATCAGAATTCATGGGCTATAAGCTAAGGGTGGAGCTGGAGAGAAAAAGCAGCAAGGCCGTTCCCAGCCGGGCTGGGAAAGCCTGCTCAGCAGCTAATGCTATTGCTGTTCGGAGAACGGTCAGTAGGTAGAGCTCATGTAGTGAGCAATGAAGAGCAGAGAGCCCGTATCTCATGTTCTCAAGTACAATGTCCTAATGAGCTTTCTTATCTCTTCCACTGTAGTGAATAAAGCTGGAATTAATGCTCTTGAGCCAGGCAAGGTTTGGACCATCACAAGCCAACAGTAAGAAGGAGCATCCTGTGAAGCAATGTTTTCTACAAGTGACATTCTTGATGTTTGTTTACGAGACCTTGGTGAAATCACCTTCAAAATTTCCTTAGTAAACGATCATTTAGCATTTTTTCATATTATTTAAACTATGATTTAATACAAAACTTGTTTCTTATAGAAATGAATCATTAATTAAAAATAAACAGAAAAGTAACCCGCCCCTGCAGAAGTCATGATATCAAGCCATAAAAGAGTATAAAGTATTTCATGAAGGAGAAATGGATTGCAGAATGAGAAATCAAAACAGTTGCATTCGTGAAAAAAGAAATAGGCATATTCAGGCATATCAGAATGATTTTTTCAAAGCACGCAAGAATGTCTATGAATCACAGCAAATATCTCCATGTCCACTAGCAAACTGCTGGGTACTGTGGGCCTTTCAAATGTATGCATTTATTAGCCAAAGGTACTACATTTTGAATTTTTTCTATATATTGAATATCTTATTAGAAAGATGAAAAGTTAATTCTTAGTCTTTAGGGAAGGTTTTTGAAATATGTACAGGTTTTTTTCACAAGGCATCATTACATTGTTAAATACCAGCTATTTCCTCATGAAATTTGCATACACAGGAATTATGTAAGTCCTTTGAAACCAGTGGGGTCCTTTTTCTTTTTGTCAACGGGTTTCACAGCCACTACAGGGTTAAAATCCTGTATCACTGAATTAAATGGGAGTTGTACAAGCAAATTCTCTGAAGAAATAATCTTAACTTATAATTCATAGAGGTGTAATATATGGTATTTAAGTACTATCAACAATGAGTTTGTGTCAGACTCATAGACAGCAGGGGCCACAGGATGCCAAAGTGATTTCTTTCATCCACCCAATGTTCGTGTTCCGATCGGTGCATTCTACATCCAACCAACAGTTCACAGGGTGGTTTTCAGGTACATATAGTCTGTCATTCAGACTTATTTTGGGTGTGACTGGATATGAAAAAACAATGGCTAGAAGACTAATCCCATAATGGCCATAAACCAAATAGAGATAAAATATCTTA